>JANTFA010139887.1:0-12355 GCA_026413405.1 Phytosciara flavipes
ACAAAAATCAAAACCCATCGAATACTGTGGCGATCGGTTGTCAAACGAGCAATACGAGAACAAATTCCTTCATCTATACCGAATTGCCAGCAGCGCCAATGCGGTAATTACGTAAACAATCTTGTTAACAAAAACAAAGTAACAATTAAGCTGCGAAAATTTCTATTCTATCAACGCTCTCCATCTGTGCCAGGAAAGACGGCAAGAAAATAGAAATTTTCTCACCCGAATTGTCATCAAACGCCATATTCTCACCGCATTTGAGTGGTGAAAATACGGGGATTCACGCCGCTAGAATGAAGAATAATGTTGTAGCGAATAGAATGAAATATGCTAGATATAGCATACGAAACTTGGCAAAAACGTTGTTCACTCGAAAACGTTTTATCGTTCGTTGAAAAAGCAAACCAAAAAAGCGTAGTGTGTGTGTGTGTGTGTTTGTATACACATCAAGTTGAATTGGTATCAAATATCAAACTCCAATTCGATGAAAATTTTGTTAGATTTCTATGTCAATGCACCAATGTCTATGTCACCAATAAATACATTGAACGTTGAAGGAATTTTCTTTTTTTGGAAAATAAATTTTCTCTGATGCAGTGGCATTTGGCTCTTTATATCACAATACAAAACTGTGTGCACACAATTTGACTTCAAAACGCTTGGGTTATCGCATTGAGTATTTCCCATTGTTAAATCCTTTCACAATCAGAGCAATGATAATTTGGTACGCCGTTGGCGAGGTAGAAAAATATGCGAGTTGACAACTGCTCCAATTCTTTCCCATACAGCTCAGCCAACTTATCATCTCTCTGTGTAATGCCTCGTAACGAAGCTACTACTTCTAGTCGATACATCGAAAATCTGAAATTTCAAATTTTTTAGATTTTAGAAGGTTCTGTAAAGAATTTTGAGAGATTCGTTTTTGAGATAGGGCCACATCGCAAGCCAGGTCAAGCCGTATTTTCTTAGATTCAAAGTATACGGCTTTCGACCTCTTTGCTAGCCTCATACCATTGTCGTTTTCTAATTTATAAAACCGAAAGACTTTCCTGTTTGGGAAGTGTATGTTATTTTTGTCAAAACAACTCAATAGTGATTAACTCGACTGCTTTCCACTAAATGGTTGAAGTTGCAATCGCGGGAGTTCGATTCCCAACTGTGGCAGCGAAAAAAACCGATTGTCAGACGTGTATACAAAACACAGCTGATTGAATTGGTTCGAGTCTGTGATAGTTGGTGTAAAAAGCTTTCAAACGGCTTGCTGGCAAAGTTATTTTTGAGAGACGCTGACCTACTTCTATTAGTTTCGCTACTGTATACAAAGATGGCACTCAACATCGATGTAACTTAGTTTTGTCGCGCAGCTTACCACTGGATCTATTTCTGCACTAGTGCGACAAAGCACGTAAAAACGACAGCGCACACAGGCGGCGGCGTGTGTATATAATATTACCTTACTGAATTGTATTACCGACTATATTCAGCAATATCTGTCCTATATAATAATCTATCTGAAGAATTTGATTTTTCTCCTTCTTCTTTACATCATTATGTTATTTTGTGTGTGTGTTTGTCTAACAAGTAATTTGTTTTATAGGTCAATCATTTATTATAATGTGAAAATAGAAAGAAAAAAACGTGGGGATATTTTAAACCAACTAGGTATATCGCTTTTTCGGGGGTATAATTCACTTCATACACACACAATACCGATTACACACACGTGTGTGTTTTATAAAGCCATTCCAACACAGTTTCGAAACAAAACGGAATAAAAAACAATAAAAAATAGCACAGCAAAACAAATGACCATAAATAATAATTTGTAAAAGTAGACAGACACGATGGGAAAAGCCCAATAAAACATCAAGTGTTAGATTGTTGTTGGTTTATGTACACGCGGTGTGTTTTTTTTGGTTCTACTGACTTTAATGATCTAAATTGGAGATTTTTTCTCACTTTTTGTTGTGCCAGAATAATTTTCAATAAATTAAAATTTTCCCAGACCCAAAAAAATCATGGTTGATTAATGGGCCCTAATAAATAACGGCTTCGCAATACATACGGAGCCGTGAGTGTTTAATGATTCAATTTGATGTGAAATGGAAGTTTCATTTTTTTTCGTTTGTACAATGTTTTTCGGTTCATAAAATCCATAACAGCCAATCATAAAGGGTTTCATTTTTTTGTTTCTCATATTCCCTGCAATCAGTGGATACAGAGTCACTTTCAAAACGTTTATTCTGTTTCTGTTCGTTGAATGTTCTCAAGGTGAAACCGGGTATATTAATTCCTATCAACTCACTTCATGACAACAGAGCAGATGAACTGAATTTGAAAACCGTTTATGTCTTACCACACATGACGGCAGTTCATAAGATGGAACGGGGTTCATAGAAAAACGTGACGACTATAGGAAATTTGACCCTTTTCGCATGACGCAACGGTTTTCATTACCTTTCAAACAAAAAGTATTTACGAAAATCGGATGAAATTTACTAAAAATATTGGCAAAAAAACTAAATTAAAAAATGGCGGCCATTTTGTAGGGCTACAGAAACCAGCATCACAGCTTTACAGTCATCCCTACATTTCAAAGAAAAAAAGTTTACGAATTTTCGAGTATCTCGACTCGAACTCACTCTGTGAGCTTCAAACTCCAAACCTCACGATCCGGTTTTGACAAACTTCTTGGATTGATGTAGGCAATACCTTCCATTCGCGATATTAATCAGCTTTATACTAGTGATACTGAAATATAAGTGAGGAACCTCAAACATGAAAGACTTTGAAAGCAGCACTAATTCGACCATATCTCTGGATCCTCTCCATCGATTTTGCTCATCTTCGTACTTGAATGATAGTCAGACGGTCAGACATTTCTTATTGTTGATTTGGCATCCACAGAAAAATAAAAAAGACTTGCCCAGTTCAGCTATTCCAATTTTACATGTTAGAAACGTAAGAGTGAAAGCACGAGAACTTGAAAACTCAAGAAATTACCGTGACTTGTGATTTTACATTTCCCTTGAAAATCACAGATCAAGTGGTTGCAGCAGAAACATACATGGCAGAATCAATTGTCAACCTTACGCATTTTAGAAAACTAATACAACAACGGTAGTGGGAAAGAGACAGTTATATTTCTGAGAACCAGAGAATTCCCAAGTCTCTTTGAGTCAGCCATAGGTCAAAAGAATCAAGTTTATGGGTCCACGTTTTCAATCTTCCAGTTTTGTTATTTTACAAAAAACACCATTCACCGGTAGTAATGTGGCGAAAGTTTCCATCGTCTTTATGTCTACTTCTGTTGATGGCCCAGGCTCGAATCGATAATTCAAGATGAGATTGGCCAGAGCCAATGTTAATTCCATATATGCGAAACGTGAGCCAATGCAATTTCTTGGACTAGATAAAAGTTCAAAGATGTTAAACAAACTGCTAGAACCCATATACTAATGACTCTACACTCACCCCCCTCCGAAAGGCAAGTACGTCAACTTATCAAAAGAACTTTCAAATCGTTCCGGTCGAAATTTTTCTGGTTCTGGCCAATAATTTGGATCATTGTGGATTGAGGAAACTCCGATGAAAATACCAGTTCCTTTTGGTATAACAATATCTTGATACACGTAATCCTCGCTGGCTACTCTTGCAGTTAACGGTGAAGCCGGTGGATACATTCTCATCGTCTCCTTCACTATGCGTGTGAGCAGAGGCACTCTG
Organism: Phytosciara flavipes; assembly: GCA_026413405.1. NCBI lineage: Eukaryota > Metazoa > Arthropoda > Insecta > Diptera > Sciaridae > Phytosciara > Phytosciara flavipes. The sequence goes on from JANTFA010139887.1 coordinate 3,730, forward strand.
GACAAAGTTGAGAGAGGAATGATTTTACTTCGGTTGTCCACGACTTTTCGGAGCTCATTTCTCAATGTTTCTTGAATGTTTTGGTGGTGGATTAAATTATGCAAACAAAACTGAAGAGTGTTCGATGTCGACTCAGAAGAAGCGAGTAGGAAAAGTAATGCATTTGCCACAACCTCATCTTCTGAAATATTTTCACTTGTGTTCAACTCCTTTGGTACATTTTTATTCGACCCAGCTTCATCTGATGTCATCTCTAAATCCGAATCAACAACAGTTGTCTGGATCCGTTTTGTGTTGATTAACAATTGTAAGAAATCGACGATCTGTAGTTTTGAGTTTCTTCGAATCTGAACCAAATTTCTCGCAATCGTAAAGCAAACACCTTCCGGTGACCATTCCATATAAAATCGAATACGTTCCCACAAGGCTCTTAGCGGATAGGCTATGAATGTCAGCGATGGGAACAATAGCATCACCATTGCTAACTTGGATTTTTCTAAGCTCGGAAGAAGCATTTCCATGATACTTTTATTGTCGTTCGATGATTGCCTGAGTGAAAAATTAAGTCCTAAAATACACTTGGCTGTGGTAGAAAACGTCAGCTCTTTCATAATTGGTCCAATATTAAACTCTTGCACAGTTTTTGCGTGATCGTCAAGCTCGCTGAGCGCTTTTTCAATTACAGCTACCATCAATGGTTCCATAACGCTCAATTTGTGGGCAGAAAACGATGGTGAAAGAGAAGCTCGCAAGTTTCTCCAAACGTTATCACGAGTCCAAACTAACATGTGTTGCAACTGCGGAATAGGATGGATACCGCCCTTTTCATATAACAAAGACAACATTACCTCATGCTCAATTAGGAACGATAAGTCCAATCAAATTACCGGTATGCATTGATTTCGATTGCTGAAATTGTTGAAGTCTTTAACCAGAATATTGCGAATCAGTTCAAAATCGGTAACTAGCACATGCGGTCGTGCCCCAATATAGAAACCGACAATGGGACCATATTTCTCGGTCCATTTCGGGAACACACTCTTAAAACCACCCGGGCCAATATCGAATAAATGCCCGAAAATGTAATTGGGTTTCGGGCCTGGAATGCCGGATCGTTTTAATATCGACATCTGTTGCCGTCGCTGGTAGACCATGTAAAGTAACAAAACAAACAGCAATGTTAAAACTAACATTTTGCAAGACTTTCGCAAGATGGTAAATTCAGTTCGATTTAAAATTCACTCCGTCACAGACTAAGTTCACTCTTAAACGTTTCTTCATCAACTGACTGATAGTCTTCAAACTTATTCCACATTATCACAATGTTCGTTGCTTGTTTACGTTGATCGAGAGGGGTTCACTACAACCGAAAAGGTTTTACTAACTATTTCACTAAATATGACGGAATTGTGCGTTCATTATACTTCAGACAATTCGTAGAAGACATTACCAAGAGTGTGATAAACTCGTACCATCAATACCATAAAGAATCGATCAGCCCCTCACCGTTGATACACTTTTTGATTGCATTACCATGACAGTGTTTCACGTCAGCCAACAAAAACCAATATGTTTTTCTGTTCGAACGATATTATGTGTGCGTGTAAACTTATCACAATTCATGTGTTCTCAGCAGCACAACACTTGCACCTAATTTGAATTTCCTTGTTGAATTAAGCTGTTGTTTAGGTACATGTATTGACACATTTGATAATGAAAATACGACGCAACAGCCTACGGCCGACGAGAAGAAACTCCAAAAGTACCGCCGTTTGGAGGTCTTTCGTTTCCATATGTTAGTTGATTTACGGTGAATTTTGGAATTGCTTGCCGAAATCAGAAGAACTTTTCTCAGAAAGCAACCAAACGTTTATAGATATGTTTCACAATATGTAATCTAGTCTCATCTGGTGATGAATCAAATTTACAAGAATCAAAGATGGCTTTTCGTTGGCCCAATCAATCATCTGTCTCATGACTAACGAAAGAGATATGTACTACTTTCCAAGAACGTCTGTCTGCGTGTCTACTGTATGTGTCCATTTAAATTAGTGGAAAAGCACCAACGCATTTATTGATGCGGAATTTTATTGGTGAGCTACCAACTGTTTCTAAAACAACTGAGTTGAAAACTTTTGTTTCCTTTCGTGTGAAGTACTAGATTTACTTAGAAAGCATTCAAACTTTGTGTTCACTAACAAAATCTAGTATTTCGATGCCAACACATTCTATGCCGATAAAACTTGTGGGTTGAAGAGGTACCGAAGAGTAGACAAGCCAGATAAACATTTTCAAAAATGTTTTGTTTGGCGTAGATGTTTCATTTGAAGCAAACTGAAATTGCAGGACTATAATTTTTAGACTCATACGAATGATTTCACTCTCAAATTTGTAACACGTCGAATTCGTATCCCGGATTAAGGGCAAACATTTTGGAGTTGCTTATCGTGAAAAGGATATTTTTAGAAAAACGAAGTCAATCTTGATGGGACCTTTTCGTTATGACAAATACCAGTCTAAGTTCGAAGATGAGCAAAGTCGGTCGGTCGGGCGTATAAAGGAATACGGTCGAATTAGTGTTATTTTCGAGGTCTGGTCGAGGTTTCTCGCTTTTTTAACGGCAGTATTGCTCGTACAAAATTAACAGATCATTCAAATGAAATGTATTGCCTTCAACAACTTCAGAAAAGAAAGTTTGCCCACATCGGATTGTGTTGTTGGAATTTAAAGCGCATATCGTGAGCCTAAGTCGAGCTACTCGGCAGTACATTGGCAACATTTACAGTAAACTTCATCCGATTTTTAATTCTTTAAAAATTAGTGAAAACAGTGAAGAGGTAGAGGCAGTCGCCATTTTAGATTGGAGGTTTTTTCCCATATCTCGAGTAAATTTACCTGATTTTGATGTATTGGTAGAGTTCAACTTTCAAATTAGACTTCGACCGGACTTTCGAAGTTGCTGTAAACACTTTTGATTAGAGACGAGTTCCAATGAAATGATTAAGAGATGTAGTGTTGCTGAGTTAGTTTTAAGATGCTTGTCTTTTATGGGCAACAGCACGTCCAACGCTCCAACACTACTCGTATACGAGTCCTCATTATGTTTCAAATTAGAACCATGGATCGAAAATGTCTGAATTTTATCAAACACTTAACAGATGAAGACGACAGTAAAATTGTGGGCTCAATCGACAGTATTCGATCCGTAGATTGGAAAGTCAGTCTTACCATTTTCTGTAGTGTTTTTGCTTTGATCATCTTCTCTTCAAAATTCTAATGATAATTCTGCACAGCAAAGAACGATTTTTCTTAGAAACTTGACTTAATCAGCTATGAATTTCATTGTTACTGTCCAATGAAAAATTACAAGCTGATTTCCCATTGTAACAATTTCTGTTCTTCCTACGTTGTCGGTACGTTTGCCCATGAATGGTAAATGGTCTCAGTTATATCAGCACGTTAGGAGTGAAATGAAATGAATGTAGAATTTTAGCATTAATTTCATTTGTAACCAAAATGAAACAGAGTCAATGTGAACATATATCTTCGGGGACACTCATAAGTCACGTCAGCAGACCCACTTCCACCCTATCCAGTGACGTGAACTACGTAGACGTTCGTTCCAAATTCCGAACGAAAACTTTAAAGTTGTGACACTAATTTCCTCTCTCTAGAAATACCTAAACCATTTAAAAAGCGTATCATATCACCGATTGTAGAAGAAATGTCAAACTTTCGTCACTTTTTGTGTGTTTTCTTCAACAAAAAAGCAAAACCTACATCACTCTCCATTCAAAGTAAATGTTTGATATTATGCTCTGCATTACATCTAGCGTAGTATACACCCGAAGAAAATAAAGAAAATCCCATAACAGCACACACAAACACCGATACACACAGTACAACTGGAAAAGGAAGAGATATTGTGCTATACCACTTTGAAAATGTTAACATGATTTATCAACGAGGGGGTGTCGAGTATTTTAATATAATAAAGGAAAATTGATTTTTTTTTTCTTCGCTTCAAACTTCCAACCCAGTATTTAACAAGACGTGTAGAGGAAGAGTAGATAAAAATCTATTTTAAAAATAAACGATGAGAAGAAAGAACAGAAAAGTATCAACTCATCCACATCAACCATCAACAACGTTACAATCGCACGATCGCGATTTATATATTTTCATACAAAATCCACTTATAGCGTAACATTGCCCAATCAATTAGTCCACACCGATAATGTATGTGGAGCAAAAATGTGCCAAAGGAAAATTATTAAGAAAAACACAAAACCTCATCGTGTGACGTAATTTGGCGCTAGTTATTATTTTTATGTAATGTTCCATTTAACGGTCGTCGTCGTCGGTGTGTGTTTTTTCTTCTTACAAGACAATGCCGCACTTTCAAGCCTTCGAAATTAGCGCACAAGTCAAGTGCGTTGCCTTGACTTCAAACGTGTGCTTTTTTAAGGTTTTGTGTAAATGTATAAGTATGTCGCACGAATTGTTATAACGTAAAGTGGAAATGACATAATTTTTCTGATGACACATTTACTTTCAAGCCATTTTAAATATGAAAATGATGATGATGATGTGTGTTAGTGATTGTAGTGGTCACGTTTGGTTCTTGGTTTCACTTTCGATTACACTCAATGAGGATTATAGAGCAAATTCATGTTAATAAAATGAATTGTGACAATGATCCACTCCGTTTTTTATTAGAACGCCAACGGTTCGATAATTTCTGGCACACGAAGGTTAGTTTGATATTGCAGGCACACAGGATTGTTCTAATATTGAATAAGTCGACATGTGAAAAGCTTCATTGTACCGATAAGTTCATGTAAAATCGGACGTCAAATTCATTATTGGTCGGATGTGTCAAGCGGCTCGGCTCAGGCCATTGATATCAGAGAACCATTCTCCCTCAATATCTGGAATTGAATTCTTCTCCTTCTTTCTTAGCCTTGTATCCACTGCTGAATGTAGGCCTCCCCTAGCTCCTTCCATCTTGATCAGTCCATTGCTACTTGTTGCCAATAATTGGGTGCTGTTCGTTTGATGCTGTAGGCGGTCTCGTACTGTAGTTCATGATGTTTTTGGTCCAACGTTCGTCTGTCATTCACGCGATGTGTCCTGCCCAATACCACTTCAGAGATGCTATCCTTTCTATAACGTCAACTACTTTCGTTTGTTGGTGAATCCATGGGTTAGTCTTTTCTCACTAAGTCAAATCACAAGCATGCTCCGTTCCATTGCTTTTTGTGCTACTCTGAGCTTTCGCTTTCGTTAATGTCAACGTTTATGCTCCATATGTCAACACCGGCAGGACACACGAATCAAACACCTTTCGTTTCAAGCTGTTGTTCATCATACTTTTGAATATGAACTTAGGCTTTCCAAATGCTGTCCATCCAAGTCCAATTCTTCGCTTTACTTCGGCCGTTTGATTGTCGAGACCCAATTTCAGTTTCAGACGGTGTCTCCAATTTTGATATCCTCATCATGATTTTAGTCATCATCCATCATCGTCTTCGAGAGGTTCATGATGAGGCCAACTTTGCTCGCTTCAACGACCTCACCCTGTCAAACAACTTTAAATCGTCCGCATAGAGACACAGACTTCCAGCCCATCATTCTGACATGCTGATACCCGTCACTAAAATAGGAATCTAATTCAACATAAAAAATGCACTACGCAACGCATACCGAGTTCACCCAGTTTCCCAATCAACATACTTTGCCGCATTCTGTCGAAATCCTTCCGAACATCCGTACCCACGACATCGACTTGATGACCCTTACCCACGACATCGACTTGATGACCCTTCTCAACGACTCCTATGCCTCATAGACGTAGTCCGTAAGATTCGTGTTAACAGATCTAACTTTCTTAAACCTTTTGTGTTGCTGCACCGAATAAACCTCCTCAAGTTTATCGGCAAGCTCTTGACACACCATCGACTCGAAAAGATTCCCGAAGTTTGGAAGGATAGCCACTCTTCTATAACATTCAGTATTGATGACACGTTATGCTATTCTCTCTATCAAACAGGTAGCTTAATCGATAGAGCGTTGGACTCATACGCCAAGGATCGAGTTTGATTCCCCCTTGGTGAGCAATCCTGCCTGGCTTTCCTAACCGCTAGGTGATGAGTTATTCGTTATTAGTCTGATTTCGAAATTCCGTATCCCATGCCACGTATCCGACTAATTAATTCTGAGTACGTCACGCCGGTTTTCCGCGTTGATTTCTTCGTTTAACAACCACTTCCTCTTGTCCATATAACGTCTAACTATTTGTGCTAACCGTTTTCAAACGAAAATAACAATCAAAACCTTGAACCGCAGCAGGTGGTATGCAGCGAACAGAAACTTTAATATTTCAAGGTTTCACACGAATATGGCAGAAATTTTATTTTTGCAAAAACAGAAACACCACACGCCATCACCTACTTACCTAGTTCTATATGGGCGCACGAATAATAAAAAACCAACGAAAATAAAAAAAAACTTAAATCGAAGATGAAATGCATGCCGTTTGATTGATTAGGCTGGAGTTTATATTTTGGATTTCCTTTTTCTTTTTATTATTGTTGTTGTAAAGGAATCCGTAGTTACACGATACGAAATGCAAACAGTTTCGAGTATATTTGGATATGACTCTCTCCTTGACGTTCAAGTAGCTATTAAAACAGTGAAGAGTTTTTTCTGTATAGACTAGGTACCCCTTACCGTGATGACAAACGAAAAATAAATATTTTTTTGCGATAAACTTAAAGTATTTAGGTTAAAGGGGGTTTAGTTTGGATAGGTGTTTGTCTCCATCCATAACAACAGTTTTCATTTATTTTTGTAGTTTTTTTTTTGTTATTCATAATAAAAAAGAAGCGGAAAAAGCGTTTAGTCACATTGCCATATTCATGTTACCACATCAACCAACAACCCCCGCGCCCCCGTCTACAATTTCATACTTCCTCCAGCCTTTTCTTTCATTTTGTTTTTTCTATTTAATTTCTATTATTCGCTTGGCATTTTGTGTACAATGTGCACAAAAATGTAATACACACCCATGCCATTCAGACGGTTATGTGTTACAACCGATGAGGCTCACAATTTAATGCCATACCATACACCGACTCCCATTAGCTTAATTTTGTTTGAGTTTTATGTTAGTTTTGTATTCCTGTGTGGTCTGAATGTTTGTGAACTAATTACGTGTCATTAAAAATCTAAAAAGTGCAACGATAGGCATTTGCCGCTGGGAAACTGTTTTGAATACGGTGGTGGTACAATATTGTCGTATACTTTTGTGTAACCAGTTTTGTGAATATTTGTTGGCAATTTGGTGATGATATTTCGGAAAGATATGTAAGGAGAAGTAGCTATCTGTTTAATGTAATGCATTGCGAGATACAGCTCACAGAAATTCATGATAGGGAGTTGGGCGAACGACATGACACTGGGTGAGATGTGAGTGTGTAGATTCGTAATGTTATTCCTATGATTTTGTGAATTTGCTAACTTTTGTAAGTGGTGCGACGTGTTGTGTTACGAATCTTTATAGATTGGAGAGGGATTTGAGTGAGACAATGTCTTTCTAACCCTTTGAGCATAGTTTCGGTTAAATCGGTTGAATGTTGCTGAATTTTTGTGGCATTTCAGTCGAGTTTGGAATTGTGAACATTTTTGCCGTTGACACCGAGTCAGTTTTTCAGTTTATGAATCTTATATTTCGCGTCTCTCCTATGGACAAGGGGCCGTTCATAAATGACGTCACGCTGTTAGAGGGAATTGGGGTTCAAGAAAACGTATGAGACGGTCCCTACAAACTTGGATCACTTTTGAGCTTTTTGCGTGACGAGGAGGGAGGTGGGATCGAAAAGTCTCTGGAATAGCTTGCCGTCATTTATGAAAGACTCATCCTCAAAAGCTATTTTAAAATGTCTCACACTATGAAACTGCGTACGTAAATGGGCATTTCGTATTTACGTAATATCGTGATACCCGTGGTGTACGGTAAGAACAGAAGTTATGTGTACGTATGTTTTCTGAAGACAATAGAACTAATGGCTAAATCCGGAACCGCAAGTATCGTCCAAGATGAGTAACACGAAATTACGTAAATACGAAATGGCCATTTACGTACGTAATTTCATAGTGTGTGTCTGTCCATTCTGGAAACAACAATTAACCGAATGTCCATACACTAAGTTTGTTTCAATGAAGGAATGAATGGCATTATACCAACAAAGAGTTAGGTACATAGGTTCCGTTATTATTTTCCCTTAACAATGATGCCAAACAATTCGAATAATACGACCAGGAAACATAATAAAATTGGTTATCGGATGTGTTTCTGCAACGCACATCTACAATACTACAATGCGCTTACAGTTTTTTGTTCTGTTCTGTAAAAAAAATCTCTCCAGTACCGAAATGGGGAGTACTTTTCAACAGTTGTGCTAAAATGAAAATGAAATAGTTTCTATGATGAAAATGAAAACTTTGTTTGTCCATGTCTAATTGATGTAATTTGCCTGTTGTAGTTGTGTGTTGATGTTATACGCAGGAAACGTTGCTTCTGTCACGGAAGAAGTGATGCACATTTCATAACTTTATAAAACTT
>JANTFA010139909.1:0-12355 GCA_026413405.1 Phytosciara flavipes
AGTAAGTACCGATAAAAGATAATATTTTACCGATAAAAAATGTAAAACTACCGATAAATAATAATAAATTACCGATAGAAAATAATTAAATACCGATAGAAAATGATCGATAAAATGGCCAGGTTATCGGTACTTTATTACTTTTTATCGGTAGCGTGTTTATCGGTCATTTATTACTTTTTATCGGTAGTATTGAATTGAAATATCGGTCGTTTATTAGTATAATCAATAACAATCCCAAATAATCATAAACATCTCTAATAATCCGAAGAAGTGCTTCACCCCTCGGTTTTACACTGATCTCAAATTAAATGATAACTTTTAACGTCACCAGTGACACTCCGACGGTTGTACAAATCAAATTCGGACAACCATTTCTACACAACATCAGAATCAGAAGCGAACAACGCAACGGCTCACGGCTACGTTCGACAGAAATCGCCCGGTAAAGTAGTGGAATCATCAATAGACTGCAATTGCAAAAATAATTTCATTCCCATTTATCGAGTACACTTGGCTGACCATACTCGTCAATTTGAAAGTTATATATACACGAAAAGTAAAGAAGAGGCTGACGAACTCGTGTCAAAGTACTATTACAATAATGAAGTCATCGAATACTACTGCTCTTCGATTTATGGAGAATGTGGAGCCACCGAGCCTCTGATCAGAATCTGGCGGAAAAACCATAAATATGATCATTACTACAGTTCCAACTTCGAAGAGTATTTCAGAATTTATAAGGAGAATCGTTCGAATTCATCGAGCGTTCCCATATACGAGGGATTACTTTGCTATATTTGGCCGATTTGGCGGCAGTGAAAGAACAAATCCATTTGTTTTTTCAAAGGTGAGTTTGTGAAAAGATGTTGTGTTGCCTTTCAAAGTTAAGACTCAAAACTGAAGTTTCAAAGAAGAATCAAAGATTCAGGCATTAAAATTGTGGGTCCTAATTTTTGCAACGCAACAAAGCGTCACTGCAAAAAATTCACTCTGTGTAAGTTTGAATAAATTTTTGTATTAATGCGACACAAAACTTGCGTTTGAATCAAGTTATAGCAAAGCATCATTTGCTAAAATGAAGATAGTAAGGCCACTAACGAGGCACATCCGTTACCCATTTTTTAAATTTACATAGTCGACTTATAAACCCAGTGATGAGCATGGTCAACATAACTAAAACATGACGAAACAGTGATTAACAAGCGGATAACTAGGTGAATCCTTGCCTTACCTTCCTCGATTTCTAGAACAGTATAGAAGGTGGAACCATCGGAATAGTGGAGTTCTAGGGACCAATGTCTAGAGAACTAAAAAATTTCCTAAATCCAGGAAAGAGAAAGAGTTAAAAAATTGATCAAAATACGTGTTATGCCTGATTTCTAGAACTAGAAGGAAGATAGGCCCCCGAAGGTGATAAAATTCTAGGAACTGGATGGGTAACACAACTCTGTCATAGAATGAATCACGATTTGAAAGAAATACCACTTTCACAGTATTAGCTAGTTGAATGATAAGGGAGAACCGAACTACATATAGCTAGTTGTCTGCATAAGTCATACATCTTATAAGCCTGCAACACAACACTGCATCGTCAAATCATTCCATTTAAAATCAGTTTACAGCAATTTCGAGAGTCCCGCATGAGGTCTAATTTGAGAATTGATCTCTGAAAAATATTCATCAAAATCAAGTGACTTAGAATATAGCCAAAAAACCGGTCACCGATAACCGTTCTATCACATTACGGTCGACATTACCATTCAAACAAGAAAAAGATCATGAAAATCGAATGAAAGTTGCTCGAGATATCGACAAACGGGCTCTACTCTCACTGTGCGGTCGAGTAGCTCAACTTAGGCTCACTCTCTGGACTCTAACCTAGAAACTTAAACGTTTACGATTGAATGTTCTTTGATAGGTTCTAGCCCCGGATATATAAACTAAACTTACCTTTAGATATTTTCTTCTTCAACATGAAAACATATTCAAAAACCGGTATATTCTAAACATGCTTCAATGAAATATAAAAATAACGAGTCGTTGACACAATCTCATAATTTCGTTTTTTTTCCTCTCATACTCATTGCGTTAGTAGTAATTTATGCAACAAGTTGCGAAAAGTGTTACTTTCTGTCACACGATGTGGTCACATCACATCGCATCTACCACTTTTCGCTACGTGTTGCATACAACGTTTTCTGCTTCAAATGCTTCAAAAGGAGTGACAAAAAGTATAGATTAAAAAACTAGTGACGAAAAAGCGAAAGAATCAGTGATAAAATCACCCGTCATACGTAATCCAAATGATGCATCAAAAAGTTCACTTTTCGCAGCGCCGTTGCAAAATACGTTTTTTCTTACATTCACGGCCATCATGTGTGATTATAAAAACAGTCGCTTATTGAGCGTTGTGAGTTATACATCACAGAAGAAAAATTGTTGGAGAGTGTTTTTCGGTTGTTATTTTGTGAAGCGAGATAGAGTTCGATATTAAAATGACCACTGTGAAATTCTTTAACGGTCATTCGATGCCAATTGTAGGACTGGGTACATGGCAGGTAATGATGAACCTCTGAGAACACAGGGGCAATTTTGCGTTCTTGGGATCGACAATTAAACGGCGTTTTCCATTAGAATCTAATTTGTTACATAGACTGAACAATGGAAATTTCGCATAATTTTCGATTCTATCAACGCAAAATTGATAGTTTGTTTTCAGATGGAAAACTATCTTCAAATTTCTATTCTTTTTATTCTTTCAATACAATTCATACAAAACCAAATGATATAAAAAGCGACAATCGTACCTAGTAGCACAGTACATCATTTGTTTGTTGTAGGTATTTATCGAATAAATTTCGTTCGTAGCAAATTAATCACATTTTGTAGATTAGGCAATTCAAACCGAAGGTCTTTCAGACTTTCTGGCTTATTATTTTATTTGAATGAGTTATCAGTGTATTACCACAAACGTTGATCACGAACATCATTTGCCTCATATGTTATGTTGTGCATATAAGTATGAGCGGAATACAAACATAAAATTCACAGTGCACTGTTGCTTTTGCTCCTTTCGAATGAAGAGATGAAGCAAAACCTAAAACTGAAAACACAAATTATTACATTTCGTAGTCGAGTGATCCAAAACAGCTAGAGACAGCACTCGATGAGGCTCTGAAGGCTGGTTATCGTCACATCGACACAGCCTATCTGTATGAGAACGAGCAGGTCATCGGCAGGGTGCTGAAAAGATGGCTTGACTCTGGTGATATCAAAAGAGAAGAACTTTTCGTTGTCACAAAAGTAAGGAAATGTTTCCATTGTCATAGACCAAAGATTTCATTTCATTTCTTCATTTTTAAATACTTGCCAACCATCCAAGCTTCCACCGATTGGCAACACTCCCGAAAAGGTTGAACATTTCATTCAAAAATCTTTGGACGCTTTGCAATTGGATTACATTGACTTGTACTTGATACATCTGCCAGTGGGTGTGACATATGTCAGCGACACAGAGCTTTGGCCAAGGAAGGACAATAAAATTTTCATCAATCCGACATCCAGTATCGAAGCTGTGTGGGAAGCGATGGAAGAGCAAGTTGACAAAGGCGTGGTGCGTTCGATTGGCATATCTAATTTCAATCGATCTCAAATCGATCGGATTATGAAGGTGGCCAGAATACAGCCAGCCAATCTTCAAGTGAGTCACAGCAAGGAGAATAGGAAAAAAATTTTTGTCTGATCAAAATTTTGGTTATCGTTAGATTGAGCTCCATGCCTACTTCCAACGACCGGAGTTACTAGAAACTTGTCGTAAATATAATATCACCGTTGTCGCTTATGCCCCATTAGGCTCGCCCGGTCGTAAGCAATTGTATGAAAAGATGGGAAGGTATGTCTTGCAAAGCGGTATAGCGTTTTGGGCAATTCTCATTTTTCTTTCTTTTGTTAGAACATTTGAACCCATTTCTCTACTGGAAGATGAAGTTGTGGCACAAATAGCTGAGCAACATGGTAAGGGGATAGCTCAAGTTCTTATCAAATATTGGATTCAGCAAAATGTGGCTGTTATTCCGAAGAGTGTCACTCCTGAACGCGTTCGTTCCAATTTTGATGTGAGTCGCAATTTGAATGACTGATTTGTGGTTTGTTTAACAAATTTTTATTCTTTTTTGAATCTTGCGGTATAGTTGTTCGACTTTGAGCTAACTGAGGATGATATGCAAAAACTGAAGGCATTAGACCAAGGACCATCTGGAAGGACTTTCGCTATGAACATGCCTGGGTATTTTATTGAGAAATTCTCTTTCGCAATTGTAAATTTCTCATGGTTTTTCTGGTTTTGTTTTCAGAATCACTGAACACCCAGAATACAGCACGGAGGATTAAAGATGATCAAAAGCTCCTTCCCATTCCTATGTAAATCGCAATGATGAATTGATAGGGAACCGAATTCCAGTTATTATTTGTTGATTAAAAAAAACCATTCCTTACGTTCAGCGATCAAAATTTTAATGAAAATAAATTTAAAATTTGATTCCTAAAATGCAGTCGTTTGTTGAACACTCAGAATTGGGGATTTTGTCTTCCCTTTTATCGTACAATTGTAACTGACTTTTCATATCCGTTTTCTCTTCAAAGTCCACTTTGATTTGTCTCCTTTCAATGGCAATCTTGATCACGTATAATTCCTAACAGTAGCAGTGGTGTATATCTAAAACATAGAACACTGTACAGAATCCAAATTGGTGTCAAAGGAAGGTAATAGAGCCCAATGAAAAATGCTATTGAAAATTAAAGTTTTTGTTGGATGGTATGGCGTGCCTAACATGTTGAAAATTCGAAAATTTGGCTTGTGATACACGCCAGAACTGACAGATTTTTTTGTTTCGGGATCCAATATTTCTGGTAGGCTTCTGATTTTATTTATTTTTGTGAAGTGAGCACAAATGACATTTTGTTTCAGTAGTGAGATCGGCAAGCACAAAGTTTGATTTCAAATTGGTTGATTTACACCGAATTCGCCCTCACTCGAAATTCATTGTGTTCATTGCGATAAAGTCAGTTGCTCATACTAGGTCCCTCATTCGACCTTTTGAAAATGAACCACTTCTGTCTGGTTTACTAAGCACTGCCGTGTATGCAAACATTTGGAAGGAGAAAAGGGCAGTTCTATTCGATCACTTCGCTTCCTCTAACCAGATGATAGATCAATAATGTTGTTTGATTCATGGACATATTCAAATAGAATGAGACAAACACAAAATCGTTCGAATGCAAAATATTTCAACGGCTCATCAATTTTGAATGCATTGGCAAAATTCCTTTTAGCTTCGTTTTCACTGGGACGAACATTTTGCTGTTGGGAGAGAAAACGTAGATAGAGTCGAAAGCAGGGAAAAATGAATATTAGGCAAACTCACTCATAGGTTTGCTGACTGTAACAACACTTTTGGCACACCATGATAGTGGATGGTAATATGGTAATGCCCGATGGGCTAACACAAAAGGTTTGAATTATTCTTTGCGAAAATCTCTAATGGATAAACCAATGTCTAGACAATTTCTTTATACTGATTCGAAAGCCTAGACAACAGCTGAGGAAGGTGACCCTTTAGTAGCTATGACTTAAGGAAAAGGATGGTTTACAGCATGAAATTAGGAATGGTTTGTTTACTGATTTCGGCTGATTCATTACAAAAGTCAAATATCCACCGAATTACTTCGCACACACAAAAAAAGCGTTACAATATTTCCACAACAGTGAAGCCTACGTTTCCTTCCCAACGGCATTTTCCACATCCATTAATTCTAAAACCTTTATTAATTATACACGAAACCTTTAAGATTATTATCTTTTACAATCCCAGGGATTTCCCACCACAAATCTTAGCATGTTTACATTCTGTGTGGTTTTATATTTTGCGTACACATATACCTCCCAACCCAGCCCAACAAGGAAACCTTTTATTATCAATTAGTGTTTCCATAACATATTAAAGCGAAAGCTGGTGTACAATTGTGTAACAACACTGTGAAGGTACAAAATTTCGTTTCAATTGCCGAAAAACGACGACCTCATCAATCATATTACACTACTACTTTTTTATGGTGGTGTTTTAATTACGTTACATGGAATAACCAGCGTTATGGTTTAGTAAATTAAGTTGTATAAATACGATTTCCAAAGCTCGTGTCATGCGAGATAAACTAATGATTAAGTGTGCAGTAAAATTAGATTTGATTACAATTTAACTGCTCTGGAAACGGTTCCATGTAAATAACATTCACACTATTCAGGAAAAATGTTCGCTGGGTTTGCTGATCCATTTTTCATTTGTTAAGACATTAATAACGAATGTTTTGCTTCAACTTTCAGCACAATTAAACTTTATGATCCTTTCACCTCGTTGGAGTTAATACTCGGTATACTCATACTCATACTTCGCGTGAAGAGTTTGGGGCAAGCCCCATTCCCAGTGAGAGGCATTCTCTGGTATGGCTACGGATCCTTTCGCGTTTTCACAAATAACGACAGTTCAAGTTAACAAAATTAATAGTGAAACACTTCACAACAGTTTTTTTTGTGTAATATTAGATATTTTAAATAACACTGAAAATTCTCGAAAAATGCAAGTGAAATCGGAACTCGAAGAAAAAACACGTCCGTCCATTTTTCACCCAGCCTACTCTCCCGTTGGAGTTAATACTCGGTATAGTCCTCAAATCATCCAAATCTGTTACTTCTTTTGTTGAAACCATTTTCTAATTTTAAGTTAGAAGTTCTTTATTTCAAACAATTCTTGTTAGCAAAGTATGTTTACTCTTTGCTTTTGTAGGAAACAGCGCACTGAGCATAATTGGTTGCAGGGCCATGTCTAGGTAAATGCTGAGCATTTTCTGACATAGTTTTGTTGGTTTTGAAAACAGTTCCAATATGGCTTCTCAACAAAGACGACAAGAATATGCGATGACTTCCATTTTATGTATCAAGAACTAGTAAAAGATATTGTACACAAATGAAGTAACAGATTTTTCTCTAAACTCATTGACGAAAAGTAATAAAATTCGTTGCCTTTTTTGAGAAAAACATTGTATACGAGTGGTGATATAGTAGTTTATGCAACCGAGTGATAAATGCTTTTTTAGGCACTAATCGTGTGCCTAAAAAATAATTTATCACCGAGTTGCATACAACATTTTTCTCAAAAAAGGCGATGAAAGTTTTACTTTTCGTCACTGAGTTGAGAAAACTGATTTTCTGCAACGGCGCGGCGAATAGTGAACTTTTTCATGCATCACTCGGGCTATGTACGATGAGGTGAGTTTTTCATTGATTCTTTCGGTTTTTCGTCATCAGTTACGGGAAAGTGGTTTCTTTTCATCACTAGTTACGAAAAGTGGTGACTTTTCATCACTAGTGATGAAATGGATTCTCATATATATACTTTTTGTCACTCATGAAGCATAAATCGTAAATAAAAATCCTGCCCGACCGAGCCTCGAGCCCCCGCTCCAACATCGAAGCTGAAAATTCTTCGACCAACATCTCTAACCATTCGGCTATTGAGATATATAAACACAGTGAACCGATTTTTGAAGCGTACATAAATTCAGTCTACGTGATCGTTCATAGCATTTTTCGTTCGTTTTTCGTTGGTTATGGCGAGGGCTATGGTATATGTTCTGCATTTCAAAAGTCCACTTTTCGCAGCAACACCTTGCGAAAGTGGTATTTTTTGTCGCTTTGCTTGTTTGATAACATCACATCTAGCAGGCATATTTCTAGCATATTTGATAAATGCTCGAAACGTTCGAAATATCACACATTTGTGCGAAATTTTCCGAAATGAAGTAATAGATTTGCCGGTATTATAGATTATCGATTTGATGTTGTCGAATTTTATTAAGTAAAAGTAGGAAAGTTACTTGAAAGTAATAAAAAAATTCGCCTGCGGCGCAATCGTCATAGAAAAACTTCTAACATTGCTCGTAATCATTATTTGTTCCAAAAATACGACTGACTTTATAAATGTCGGAGCATTGGCTCTATCAACTAAAAGCATTATTTGAATAATTCATTGTATGCGAACAAAACATATTGTATGTACTGTAGTGCGTATGAATTCATTTTGCGAGCGTAAACATTCATTTGATGACATTATAAAATCACTACCGAACATAAAGTATTGTCCTAACTTGTGTCTTAAGTCGAATGTTCCGCATAAGATGTTGTTAACCTCGGCTTTGCCACGGCTCGACAATTTTCACATCTTTGGTATATAATTTCTAATGTATGCGTCTGTAAAATAATACGACACATCAACAGCGAATATGTGATCGGAAGTTTTACTTTTGGAACCGAGTGAACAAATGAATTTTCATAACTTTTACGATTGCAATGATATGTACATATTCAGCTCGTATATAGCCTCAGAATGGTTTCAAGTGTCCTACATACTACTTCTTTAGCGAGTCCCGATCCCGAATATTGGAAAAAATTTGTCCGAAATATTTTCAGGAAATGTTCGAAATTTTACACAATTTGTCCGAAATGTCCTAATTTCGGACAAGGCAAAATTTAGTGAGAGGCCTGACATCTAGTGACAAAAATGACACTTGTTGCATAAATTACTTACTAAAATTTCAAAATCACTCCAGTGATTTGGTCACTGTGCAAAAGTAATAACAATTGTTTGACCAAGATCTACCGAGAAATTCAACTATTTCTCGTTGACAGTACTCGATAAACGCAATATAATGCACTGAATATATCCATCAAATTTGAAAAAGAAACGACCCTGTCTGTGTGTCATAGTTTTTTTCATAAGAATTATTATCCACAAACGGATAGCACCAATTCCAAATCTATTGTTTTAATGATTTATCTTTTGGGGAAGCGTACAAGTTTTATTGTTTTATAAGAATGTTTACAATTGACTTCAACCAATTTAATCTTTTTAATAAAATCTTAATGAAGTCATCGTCTCCTTCTCAAAATCGTCTGTTTATTAAATTAAAAGTTTATTAAATGCTCAAAATGACATAAAATAAAAAAACTTTTTAATTAATTGTCTTTAGTGCTACCTTTAACAGTGTATGCAAAGGAACAAGGAACATGCTACTTGCATTACTCATTTTGTAATATAATCAAAGTACTTAATCTAAGGCCTTTATCTTGTCATCAATCCCACGAAAAAGCTTTTCTTCATTTTTTTTTCACTCTTCCTGTCCTCCTCTCTAAATTATCTTCATGCTTAGAGGGGAGCCCACTTTCCCAGTAATACACACCATTAAGATTTTATGCGAGATGAGCTTAATAATCATTTTATTATTTATACCATGGGCATGCTATCTCGGTTCGGTATGCTCCTCTGGACGATTATTTATGTTGTGTTAGCATTTTTATCATCAAATTAAATCTAAATAACGACAAGACCGAATTTATGTAAAATGTTTTTTTTATTATTCGTTGCTGGTTCGAACCATGTTGTAATAGCACTTTCGGATGGTAAAAGTGATTAAATTAAATTTGGGGATGCTGGTGACTATGCGATGATTGAAATGGATATTGCTTCAAAACTTTGATTAATCGTTCGATGGAATTGGAGTTTCCGTTTGGAAGAGATTAACAGAAAATTATTCTCTGGTAATTAGAAATGAACATAAAATTAAGCAACGACACGTTTAAAGAACATTCAGTCGCAGTCAGTGGTGATTCACCTTAAACAAATGAGGTGCAACCACTCAACTGAAACAGTTTTTACGATGAAAGTAACAAAATTCAATGGAGTGCGGAGTGTACTAGCCGTATCGGATACGGTTAGCAGAAGGTTTCTGTAATTTTTTGAATCGGAAGATGACAAAATTACAATTTTCTCAATTGGTGTTATCGAAAATACTTTTCATCGCTTTTTTGTGTGAAAATGAATAGTGAATACAACTCTGTGATATTTTGGCAAAAATTTTTAATGACCTCAACATCGATGGTTGCATCAAATGATATTCAGTTACATGAATGAATGCAGGGCGAAAAGACATATGTTACTCCTGTATTTTCAACATTTTTTAAAATAATCCTCGCCTTCATTAGTTTTAACATGAATTTTACTATGAAAATGGACTCACTTGTTGACGTTGTCGAAGACGGATTCTTCTCTGTTCGAAGTGCAAATATGTTGACTCTTGATGTGGTCCCACTTTGTAACGCTGAGTGGCATGCGGAACATTTTCAACTCTGCTTTTGTCAGATCTCTGCAAACTTTTCATGCAAAGTCAAGCATTTTGAGTCATATGTGAGCACAGGATGTACAACAGGCTGTGGAGATTGTGATACACTAAATGGTAGGAACATGCACTGGGTCTTTGATTGCCAAATACTTCCCTTTGCTGTTACATTGCTTACTAGGCCAGCGTTGCGTCGTCTGAGGACAGAACACTCAGCAAGAGCTGGTGTACTCCGAGTGTACAAAAAAGGATGATCCCAAAGTTCCAGCTCTGCTTCTAATCTTAGTCGTTACATTTTTGTGCATGTTCCATGATTTTGCAGTGTGGATCACATCAAGTCGCGTGATATTTGGTCCTCCTCATCCTTCTCACCTTTTTTGCATACGACTTATGTGTAAAATTTTCTTGATTTTGTAGCTGCTATTGTATTTTTCAGGGTCAGCGTTTAAGAGTGATATCGCGAAAATATCGAACAAAATCAGACATTTTGAAACATCATGCAGGGATCGGGTTGAGATATAACTTGTTCTTTTCGTTGGACTGTTGCGAGTAAAGCGTAGTACTACGTTTGGGAAAGTTCGCCTTGTTTCCGGAGCTACAGACAGTGAAGTAGAGGTCTGCCCAAAAGATGTCACTCTTCTCGTCTTCTGGTGAACCTTTGTTGAACCAATTTTCCAAATTGTCATAAAATCGCTTCGAAACAGTTAAAACAACTTATTACCACTAAATCACTAACTAGACAGTTTTAGTAACATTTCTGAAAGAAATATAGATTTTCAAAAAATTGGTTCAACAAGGGTTCACCAAAAACCGAGAAAAGTGACAAGAAAAAAATTTCCACAGCCTAAAATTCTTGGCAAAACCCACCCTATGGGGTTTCGCTTGAAAGGTGAAAGAAAAAAACGTAGTCCTCATTTAGATCAGACGATCAAACGGAGCAGCCAGCATTTTTCAAAGTTACCAAAACTGCCGAGTTTTTGGTAAATTTAAACTAAAATGCCGGACGAGAGCCGATGCACATATCCAAAGAAGTTTTTGTATGAAATGACACTACTGAAGGTAAGCTTTTTTTTCAAAATATATATCATGGCACGGGATCTGGCTACTGCAAACAGGCAGATGCTTTTAAAATTGACCCTTTTTTCACATAAAATGGCAAATATCTTGATCAGGCTAACATGAGCCAAAATACGCAAGACGTAGTTAATAACATTCCACAATTCACCTGCCTTTACTCGAGTTATCGGGCAAAAACGATTTTGGCTAATTTTAGGCTAGAGGTCTACTCCAGTTTCGGAAACGAAGCTAACTTTCCCCAACGTAGTACTACGTTTTACTCGCAACAGTCCAACCAAAAGAACGAGTTATATCTCGATCCGATCCCTAACATGTCCCAACGTTGTTGGAAGTTTTCGCGATATCACTCTTAACAAATTGATTGTTAAATTCAACCTTATTTAGTTCATTGAGCAATCACTGCATCACTAAATTCACTTGGCTCCCAGAAACTTTAGTTTACGAAGAGTGTTTTATCGGCTTCGTTCATCAACCGTATCATCATCAACCAGGTATGGTCTATTTTTCAAAATCGATCGATTTATCTTAAACACATTCATTATTTATGTCAAAAATGTATGAAAATGAGTGCATTTAAGTCCGTTTTTAAAATCGTTATGTCCTCCGGACCATACCTGGTGTATGCATTCATTGATCATCATGACTATATGACTGCAGAGATTCAATAAATTGCTGCTTCACTCGCTTTACTTTTGCTACATAATAGATGCAATATCCATCTACACTCGTAACAAGTGCCTCAGTCAACAACATTATAGACTACTGTGATTTACTTTGATATTTAAACTGTCCAGCCAGACTTTGTTTAAATTTGATTTTCAAAAAGAAAATCCTTTCTCTTAACACTTTGTCAATAACGTTGTGATGACATAACATCCATCATAATGTTTTTCAAAATACTCTATGAGCGAACATAATCAAAGACTTGTTCGAGAAGTGTATATCAATATTTTAAAAATGAATAGTTGAGTTCCAATCCTTTAAAAGTTTGTACTTTGTTTTCATCCACTTTTATACAGTCTCAGGTAAGCTGTTATAGTTGATCGAT
>JANTFA010139920.1:0-12354 GCA_026413405.1 Phytosciara flavipes
GAGAGCAATATAGCCGGTAATATATGCGAGAAACCTCGACCAGACCTCGAAAATAGCACTTTTTCAGCACTATTTCGACCACCACTTTGGATCGGCTCGACCGATTTCGCTCATCTTCGAACTTGATCTCACTTTTTTGGCAACGAATCGAGGAGACATTGAGATTGCTTTCGATTTACTCAAGTTATCGTGATGACAGACCGACAGACGGACGTTTTTTTTAAATGCTGATTTGGCATCTGGAGGTGACCCCAGAAGGTTTTCCCTTATTCTAGGAGTCCAAATCGACGTGTCACAAACGTAAGAGTAAAGACATGAGACCTTCGTACTTCGTACGGGTCTAAACACATTTCATTTCAATACTATAACGAAAAATCTATGTAAACCGACAAAACTTCTTTTGTGTGGCTGCTTGGGCTGCCTTAAAGCAGTTACATGCACCTTGAAACATTGTCTGTCGTCCACGATTTCTTTATTATCAAAACACAAATTAGGTTCAATTAGGCTAAGATTAGACTAATTAGACTTAGCTAAGTTTTGATTCGTCCGGCAAGAAATAAATGTTACCAAGAGCAAGGTTCCGAGAAAACAAGTTAAGATACTCATTAAGACAAGTTTGGATGTCATCGTCCTCGTGATCAACTTATGGTGCCTAGATTGTGTTAACTGGCATAACTAGTTGCATTTTTATTTTGATTCAATGTTGACATTATTCTCAGTGATGTATTCTGTAAATGGGCCAGGCATTTGAATTTTTCAGTTCGAAAAATCGAGATGTTTTCAAAAATGCTGATTAATTGGTTCTTTAAACCAAATGACGATTTCCACAACGAAGAATTCTATACCGTACAGGGGTTATAGTACGATTTTCGAAAAAGCGCGCCCAATGAACTTGATACCACCCTGGATTTTCGTTATAAAATCATCTTGAGATGAAAAATTTCCTCTGCCTATACTTTTAGCTGCTTCATTTAGTCAATCAACGTTCCGAAGCCAGTTACATTCGAAAATTTTAAAAATGAATCTGGCCGTGAAATTTATCTTCTTCTGTTTAACAATCTGTGCTGCACTCAGTTCGATTGAAGTAAATAATTATGTACGCGAGGGAGAAGCCTGCTCAGTAGAATATTTGCAAAGCAAAGGAAAATTGAGTGAAAAGTTCCTTTCTTCGCAACCAGCCTCGTCGCAATGTCGTCTTGTTATACCATTGACCATTCAAGTCATCAATACGATAGTGCATGACATGATCACAAAGGAAATTCCAGCTGTAGCTGACTGCCTAATCGAAGAACTCGACAACAAGGGGGCTATTGATTACATTATCCTGCTGAATGTGGTGACCGTAAATAGATTCCTAAACGAAACTGAAAGGCAAGCGCAATTCAATACGACAAGAAACGATTTTCGAGTAGAGCTGGAAGAAATTGCCAGCCATTGTCAAATTGACAGGCAAAGTTTCATCAAAATATTCAACGGATATTTGGGAGTCAAAGATGAATCGTTGGATATGGTCAAGCAAGAATATTGTTTGGTAAAATATGTGGCGGACAACAAAATCGTAGATTTGGGCAATGTGGAAACGAATTCTAAAAACATTGATCCCGACACTGTCATTTGTGATGGAATTGTTGAAGCTGATAGACGCAAAACCGACGGAGAGGTCATGGAAAAAATTACTGACAAGGAAGTTTTGAGTTGTGCCACAGATTACTACATGAGCAACAAAATTTATGATTCGATCGTTGGCTTGGAAGTTCTTAGAAAAGTGGACCTACCCGCAGAAGCTAAAGAAGTAGAAACGAATAGACTTACTGACAATCTTGTTCAGTTTTTTGAAGCACTTTACAGTTGCCGACGCAGCCGCTAAGCAATCTAATAATTATTACGGACGATTCAGCCGCTTCTTGTCTTACGAAACTCATCAATTTCTAAATTTTTTAATAAACTTTTTCGCGCAATTTATTGTTTGTATTTCATTCGTTATGTACGCAGCAAGCCGAGGCGAGGTCGAGAAGAATTCATCTCCATCATTGGAACTGTTTTGATTCATTCTACTCGGAGCATGTCAGTGTACTTTTATTCATTTCCCATAACACAAATCGTCATAAGCAGTCGAGATGAGAGTTCTCTTTTGCTATTTTCTGATTTTCTGCAGATGGAATGTTTATGGTTTGTGTAAACGTGCAAACAGTACACGGAGCGAATACAACTTTTTCCTTAAATTCGCAGTCACTCCTCTTACGTCTCCGTTTCAATAGTGCGCAATCGCAGGGAAAGGATTCTATCCTTGCGCAATTAAACGGCGAGCTAAACGGAATGACTGTGATTCGAGCTTAAAACATCTTGGTTTCAATTTCTTCTTCTCTTCATCATTCAAAGACGGATGGAGCTACTTTCACTCATAAAATGTTGTACATCATTCATCATAAATGGAAGCAAACCAATCAATTCCAGTGTACCTTAAATTTGAATGACATCCCTGGATAGGTTTTGGTCCCAGATCTCCAAAACCGGTCTCATATCGGTCCAATCTACCTTGTGTGTGTTCGGTGGCATATGCTCAAAACATGAAAAATGACGTTATGTGAACCCTGAGTAGAGTAAGAGATAGATGACTATGGTTCCATTGTAAATCTGGGACCGAAGACTCGTGGGGCCGAAACTAGAAACAAAAAACTTGATGTATGTCACGGGAGATGGCTCCCGGAAAAATACAGAAAGTCGATGTAGCCTCGGTGAAATTTGACTAGGTCTGGTAACGTCACAGATAAGTCTAAAGTAATAAGGTTATAGCCTTTTCGTAACGTAGACAGTCTCTGCTTTCTCTTAATACACATTATGACGTTACACGTTTTAATCATTTAGTCAATTAACTTCAAAAGAAAAAGAAGCTAGTAACATCTCAAGTTGAATGAAAAATGAACTTCACTAAAGTGACTAAAGTGGCTTTCTTGGGAAGTAGGTGTTAGGGTACCTACACTGCTGTGAACCAAGTTTTTGAGTGAACTGCATTATTGTTCTGTGGCAGATAATTTCAAGTCAACACAGAATAAAATTTAAATTTTTTTAAATTTTCAGGTATGTGATTACGATACGAGAATACTATCTGTCGATCCTCGCTATCCCGGCGGTGTGCCTGCAGCCGACATCTGGTCTGTGTCCACCGAAAAAGATGAACTAGAACGCTGCTATCGAAATGGCAACAAACACATTCTACTGGGCGGATCGGATTACACACTAGAGCCATGGCTTATAACGCCATTCCTACTAGACGCCTCTTCAACGAGTGAACAGATCAACTTCAATGAAAAACATGCACAAGTCCACAGACGGATATTGAGAGGTTTATCCATTTTCCAAGATAAATTCGAAGTTTTGCAGAGTTCTCGTTATCCTGCCGAAAAGATGACGAAGATCATAAATGCTTGCTGTGCTGTGTACAATATTGCCTTGGAAAACGGTTGCTTCAATGATTTAATCGATGGAAATGATACCGATCCCGTGAGCGAAGGAAGCATCGAACAGTCGTTGAACGTTCAAATTGATGGCCCAGATCGGAATCCTTATTACAATATTGGGAGCCAGATTCGTGATGAAATGATGTTGTGTAGTTATGTCTGAATAGAAATTAAATTGGAACTAAGTGGCAGGAGACTTTTTTTAGTAACGCACGCGCAGACCGTGTTTTGCTCAGTCCTATTTACAGCAATTTGATTGGCAGAGCGCTTTTAGCGAGTGGTAAGTCAGTTGGGTAACAAATGCACCCATTGAAGAGGGAATGACTCAAGAAACACGAAACACGCCAAGGAAATAAGGGAGTTTATCTGCTATCATTTTAACCAGTGAACTATCCCTCGAATTTAGACATGAATCCCATGACTTCTGAAAGTTTGCTGCATGTTTTTTGGGTTCCAGTATTTTCTTATACGAGACGTGTTTTTAGATCCGTACGAAGGACGATGTACTATGTTCAAATATATCACATCAAATACGAATACCTGAGTAAGGGGAAATCTTGTGTGGTTGCTCAGATATGGCGAATGAGCGAAAAAGGACTGAGTAGAGTTTCAGCTCGAAGATGAGGAAATCGTTCGAGCAGATTCACAGGTGTAGCGTTGGATAAGTGCTTTTTCAAAGGCTTCACAAAGTTTCGCGCACCTTTCCAATCGAAAATGGAATCCATGGAGTGAGCTTCGTATGAGCTATTCGGCTGGACAGTGGAGGTAGTGTTTCTAACTCGAATCGCCAACTCATTGGATACTACTAGACTATTAGTCTAGTTTACTGCCTGTGTAACTTGAATTTCACATAAAAATTCATGGAAAATAAACCAAAAGTATTTCCTCTGTAACAGATCATTATCGCAGGGGGGTTATGTAATGTTCAACTTTCGCATGTGGCAGGCAGTAAACTAGACTACATTTGATGATGTTACATTTTGTTCGGTACAAGGTCTTCAGTTGTTACAAAATAGATTTTTGTAAGTAAGGGTGTGCTATGACAAATCGATCGCTTATTACGGTCATAAGAGAAACGTCAGTCTTCCTTCTCGGTCACTGATGTATCGACTCAAAAACAAACGAGGTCGTGTTTTTTTTTGTAGAAAAAAATCGTTTTTATAATTTCTTTTGATTTGAAAACATTTTCCTATGACAAAGTAACAAAAATTATAATTTCTTACGATGAATTTTAAAAGGTTTCTCTCATTTTACAAAAATAATGAAAATTAATTTCCCTTCTTCTGTTTGTCATAATTTTTAGTGGCCATGTCGAATCATGGTCATGGTTTTTTTTCTTTTCTTTTTTTCAACAAATTAGATTTTTCTTTTCATATTTTTCATTTGCTCACAACTGAAATTCGTAAAAATATTTTCAAATGCTAATCATTGTCGTTGTTGTTTTTAAATGCAACTTTTGAAGCTAAAACAATTGACCAACTTATTCATTGTATGGTTTTGTCATTCTTTCCATTCTTTCATTTTTACCCGCAAGACCGCAGTGTTGGTTAGCTTTTCAGTTTATTTGATTTCGGCTGATACAAATGTGGGCAAATGGCTTTGATATACAGTCGTAGT
Organism: Phytosciara flavipes; assembly: GCA_026413405.1. Classification (NCBI taxonomy): domain Eukaryota; kingdom Metazoa; phylum Arthropoda; class Insecta; order Diptera; family Sciaridae; genus Phytosciara; species Phytosciara flavipes. The sequence continues at coordinate 5,076 of JANTFA010139920.1, forward strand.
TCTTTAGATTTTTCGCTGTTTGAAAACCAAAATCTAGATATTCATTTGATAAATCAAATTATATTGCCTGCGAATACAAATCACAAACATCTTCCAAATCAGAAACATGTCGTTGTTCACTTTTCTGTGACGGTGTATGCAGAGCAGGACGAAGACTTAATCGGATGCTCCAATTTTATGGTCATCAATTAACAAGATCCGAATGATGTCAAGTGGACAACAACTATTGGTGTTTGACGCTAATAAATCTGCCGTCGTCATGTTGACATAATCTGATTTTGTTTCGAGACTACATCTCTGATTGGAGGTTGAGGTTCCTAGGAAGCAGGCTGTGGTCTCAAATTGGAAAGGGCTTAGAATTATTGCATTCGGTGGTATTGCTTCCACTTCGACGTAATAAGAAGTTTGAAACTTAATTTCCTGGCTGAAGTTGCAGACCTTTGCTGAGGGTAGCTTTATGATGATCTACTACTTGGATCTGAAGATCGGGGAGTTTCATGTCCCAGTCTACAGGATGAGTCTAGTGCATGAACTACTTTTATTCTAACTTTGCCACTTATAAAGCACGAGATACATTTTCTGAACGCGATGAATATTAGCGCAAATCAAACAAAAACTGAATGGCAAAAACAACAACTGCTGTCGGTCGTACGGGTGAGGGTTTTCTTTTCAGCTCTATAACTTTAACAATATTTTTCTAAATCTCATAATAAAATCACTCTTCTCTGCATGACCTCTTACATTATTCTACATACAGTTTCTGTGTTAATCAACTAACTAAATTTTAAATAATTTAAAAGAAAAAAAAACAAAAATTCACATCAACTTCCTTTTCCATTTACACACCGAGCAGAGCTGTATTAGATATAAATGTTAAGCCTTTACCTTATCTTCATAGCAAAAATATTTTTCACTTTCTCATTTTGAATTTATTTTTTATATTTTTGAAATGCGTTTCAGCACGCACATTTTATATTGTTTCTTTCTCTTGGTTATTTGGTTGTTTTCAATTTAATGTAAGTTCGGAGCAGCATAGATATAAGAAAGCCTAGATATGCAATGTCAAACAGCAGTTTGAAAGACAAAAATCTTCTCCCGACATTGCAACAATCTGGTTCGGAGCAATCGATTGGCTTACGGTACGTTTCTCGTTGTTGTGGAAGTCTGAGGTTCGTTCTTAGACTCCTAACTTTATCATGCATCATTTTATGTTGACGTTTGAGTGTTATAACGTCTTACAAACGACAAATGTATCACAATTGGTTGTGTCATTATTTGCTCAGCAGCCATATTATTAGCTGTGGCGCTACTTAAAAGAGGATGACAAACGTTGGTTTTTGAATGAGAAATATCGAAGTCAATATTTTGATCGAATTATCGCTTTCACTGGATTTCATTTTATAATTTATCACTTGGTCCACTTGGTATCACTTTCTTTTATTAGAAGCGAATAATACGAGAAAAACAAAATGATGATAATATGACGACTGGGATGTCGTTTCGACGGATAGAGGTAACATGTGAATGACAATTGGGTTATATGAGGGAGTTCAGTCTGTACAGTTGGTGTAGGTTGACATTTTCTCTTCATATAATCCAATTTTCTTTCCTTTATCAGACGAAACGTCATTCCAGTCGCCATATTACCACCTCTCTGGAGAAAGACCATATTTTATCGTGCAAAACCAGTCGTTTGTCATCATTGACGGAACCGAATCGGACAATTGAAGAAGGGCTTCCGGAGTACGAATATCAACATCAGTGCCACATTTGGCGCCAGAGCTTACAAAAAACGTTTTTCTGAATCGATTCAAACCACTTCATTTGGCGCTCAGTCTACACAATAGGCGCCCAGCATTTATCGTCGGCACATTCTTTTAAGTTGCCCAAATCGCTCAGAAGTTAGAGGGGCCCTGTATTTCCCGTGACCGACTAAATCAGTTACTTTTGTTGTTTAAATGTATGTCTGGGTCTCCAAAAATTGTAGCCAGAGACTTATTGCTTGTTTCGGACAAACGAAAGATCAAAGACTTCAATGTCATTGTGCTAAATAACGAATTAAATGGCTTTCAACCAATTGAACAAGGAAACACGATGCTAACGAGTGAACGAACTGGATTTTCTAGAGATCAGAAGGAGGTAATGTGAGTATTAACGTTTATTCGAAGTCTTTGAATGTCACAAATAGGAATAGAGCGACAGTCTAGCAGAACCAATAGCAGCTTGAGAGCCTTTGCACAATGGTCAAATTTCCGGAATCAGCAAAAGTGGTTGGATAAAGCAAAGCAGCTTGTCATCTGTTCATGACATGACAAAACCAAACTCTAACCCTTGCAGTAGACAATCGTTAACACCAATGAAGTAATAGATTTTGTATCAATCGTTAGACCAAAGTAGGCCATGAACAAAACGTTCAGTTAGGTGCCATGATTCAAAACCTATTTTTACGTACCGCAGCTGTGTCGTTGCTCCATCAGGAAACCATAGACATTGATTGATAGATTCATCTGACAATTTATTTTTTCGATGAAACTGACAGAAAACAAAAGATTTCGGCCTAAAATGACCGAGTGAAAGAGTCTGTCGATTTTCCATTTTTAAATTTTACTGATTCGTTTGACTTAGTGCAAATTCAATTAAAAATTCACTCTCACATTCACCCGGGCAGTTATCTTTATCTTACACACTTTGAAATGAAGAAAACAGAACACACAGCAGCACAAACAATAAAGTTTCTATCCGCAAAATATGTTCGTTTGTTCGCGCTTAAATAATAAAAATTAAATTAAGAAAAAAAACACTAGCTAACTGGATCTCATAGGAAGGTAAATGAATCTCAGTCGTAAAGGTCGCTCTTTGAGCGAAGACCCACACCACAAGTCAAATTTTAGATCTACTTTTGCATCTAATTTGTGACTTAGTCGATTCGGCTTATGGTCTGAGCCCTCGCTGCACCTATATCTCATCATTGACGAGAACCACACACTTAGTTCTCATCCATCCCCTCCCTAATGCTGTACATTTCGTTGCCTTTAAAGCTCTTATCACCTTCGAAAAAAATTGATTCAAACGATTGCCGTCTTCACCAAACATGCTTGCGAATTGTTACCAACGCTCGACCCATCCAAACTATCCAAATCCAATGCAGATTCGATCATTGTCGTGTCGTGTAACAGACGCATACGACTCGGGCTACAAAAGTTCGATGTATTTGCGGCGATCGTTGTTGTTGCTGTTGTTGCATTGCTGCCACCGTTCGACGATTGGTCGATTATGGCCGCTTGAGGTATCACATTTTTCATTTCCATTGAACTGGATTTAGGCATTCGTTTATTGTTTACACTAGACCGATCTACTTTCGATTTGACCACTTTTTCGTTCACCAATTTACTGCTATCCTTCGGCTTAGCCATACCGAATGTGGCGACCGCTAACGCTGGATCATCCAAATCCAAATCGTTGGCTATCATCGTTGACGAGACGTCCATCATTATTGTTGCATCGATGACGTTACCACTCGTCGGTTTATTTAAACTTTCCGACGATGTAACGGCCGTTGCCTCGATAATATTCGAGTAGACATGTGAATTTGGGTCGGATTTTTCACTATTGTCACCAGCTGCGGTTGGCAACGTCGTCGACGGTATGTTCGAATAGACATTTTCGCTCAAGTCTTTCTGATGAATTTTCTGTTCGGTGCTATTCAGCTTGCCGTCATCGTCATCCAAAATATCGCGGAATAGATTCGAATAGCTGCCGCTTAGATTGCGATTGCTTAAATTCTCCAACATGTCATCATCGTCGACGTCATGGTCATCGGTTGGCGTCAGATTCATTGGATCAGCCGGGCTGTGTAGCGTCGAAATGGGCAGTTCATTGTCGACTAGATGTGCGTTACTAGTCGAATGACCTGTAACAATGAGAATTGGTTAGCGACAGATGTTTTGAAAATTATTGACGGGATGAAGAGAGAACAGGATGATGATGATGGAGAGATGGATGACGATAACAATTTTGTTGAGTGTAATGTGTTAACGTGTGTAAGTCCAATTAGGCATAATGAGTCACTTGATGAGTGTTAGCGGCGTTATAAAAACGAAGCTGGCAATTTATCAAGCCTGCTATTCTGATCACCGCCAAAGCAAAAGCCGTATAGCAATAAGCAAGTTGTATAAATGAGATGACAAATCTAACAACAAAATACTGAATATAAACTCAACAATTATGTAACCGAACGAACGCATGCAAGCTTTTTTAGTTGCTTTCACAGGGAGATTTTATGGAACCCACACGCAACTCACATGTTTGTAGATAGAGCGCAAGATTTCTGTTCGTGAGTTTTTGGCGGAAGGATCTGTAGGTCAGTTGAAGAAAGCCTTCAAGGGACTTCATATTTGAACTTGATCCTTTTGGTTTTCCAAACGTAAGTTGGTAGTCCTGAATGTTTATGTCAGGGATGGGATACGTTGCTCTGCTTTAGTCAATATTTTTCTAAATATACCTAAAATTTCACGTGGCGTCTAAAGGCAAAGTTATTCTTCAGAATCTCAAGGAAAAAATTATAAGACGTCGGACTCGAGGAAATGCGTCTCCGAAACACGGTCTCTGCCTCAAATTGATGATTTTTTCTTCGGGACAACACTTTACAAAAGGACGTTCATAAGTGATGTCCACTCAAAACTTGAACTTTTTGACACTTTTCTTTAAATTGGTTCTTAGAATGAAATTTCGGTTGACATTTACGCCCAATCTGAACTGACTTGCACTGCATATTCAGTCAGTCTCAACGTGAGCTGCGATTTTCAGTATGACAACATTGCTTGCGTTTAGACAGGATTGGGTCGCGCTATTATCGTAAAATACTGCTCAACTTTTGTTTCTCGGCAATATCTCTACTGTTTCAAGTCCAAACAGCACAGATCAAATTTTTATCTTATTGTCCATGACCTCAGCAAACTATTTCTCTTCGTAGCTTTTTCACAAAATTTGCTCGTTTAGGAGATACGAGCCGAAACGTGCACAACTAGCGCACCTGTATGTCTTAGGCAAAAGGTTTCCGTGAAAAAGCTGCTGAGACAAAAAGTTTGCTGAGATCATGAACAATAGAATTTCTGTTTGAGTGATTTGGATCAAAAACGGGCGACACATTGTCGCAAAACAACAGGGCAGAGACGCATCTTTCTAAATTTTGGATGTTCTTCCCCCTTCTGCTTTTGTGGAAATTCGGTCAACTACGTCTCCCTCCTTACGGTGGACGTCCCAAAAACAAAATGTTATTTGTTGGTCAAAGAACCACTTTGCCTGAGCGTGACGCAGGAAATTTTTGCTCGATATATCAAAGTGACCAAAGCAGAACGAGCACACGCAGAATCCTGATTTTATGTCAGATATGACTTCAGAAAGTGGTAAATTCTAGGAATGTCACATTGGGTTATTTACTAGAAAATCCGCGAAAGAAAGTCAATGTGATCTTGGTTCTGGTTCAGATTTAGAGTCCATATGGGCAACGACAAAAGTAGGAGGTCAGAATCTGGCTTTTTATGCAAAAATTCCTTTTGAAAGCCTGGAAGTGGAATGCCTTGAAAAAGATGAGAAGTAAAACGTGATACGATCGTCGTTTGTAGCAGGGCAACATCAATGCAAAAATGCGAGTGCATAACGATTACTATTCTCGACATAAACACAACGAACGAATTTAAATTTAAAAACAGAAAATTATTGTGAACATTGAATTTTGGTCACTGTTCAAAGATTCAACTGTGGTATAGCACAACGATAACGGTCAAATTCTAAGTATAACAAAAAAAAACTAAGTAAAATGAATAGCTTCAATAGAACACAGCCATCGGTTTAAACTAATTTCTTTTTTAAATTATTAAATGCAATTGAGAACATAAAGGAAATGAAAAATCTTTTGTTCAATACAACTCACCCCCAAAAACAAATGGCTCAATCGCAAAAGACTCAAAATTGGTTTTTTCATTTTCACACAAACAAACGAAACGTTTTGCCAATGAAAGCATTAAAAATGGAAAATTTACAAAAAACATTTTTTTTTTGTTTTAGTTAAGATTATATCGCAGGCTTTTTTGTTGTTTGGTTTTTCTTCTAAATATAATTTTTGCTTGTGTTAAATCATTACTTTTCATTTAAATATAAACTTTCTGTTCTGGTTGTTGCTGTTGTTGGTATTAGTGTAGTGTGTAGTTGTATATGAATATAAGTATTGTTTTAATATAGACTTTCCCTTTTTATTGTTATTTGTTTACGTTTATAGTGTACGAGTAATTTAAATATATCAATCGGCCAATGTAAAGTCAAAACAAATGATCGGCCCTGAGTGTACCTTGAGTTCAAGACCAGCATATCGACTTTTATAGCGAGATTTTTCGTTTGGAAAAAACTCATGTTCGTGATTTGGAAAATACAAATTATTTTCCGATGATTAATGGACAGAGAAATGGCTATGGCGACTGGGGCGTCATTCCGACGAATAGAGGAAACACGTGAATGACAATTGGGCTATAAAGGAGAGAGAATTGGTATACAGCTATTATAAGTTGGTATGGTTTACAGGTTCTGACCATTCATTTTAACTTTTATCGAAATGACGTCACAGTCGTCATATTAGCAACTCTCTGTCGAAGCTATTTATTCCAAAAATCATTATAGGCCGAAAGCCCACACACATTTTCGAACCACGCAAGGAAAAGAGACCTTTTAAATCTATGCCAAACTGTTCTATTGACCAGCACGAGAAATATTTGTTCTACAACTTTTGTGTTTGAGCCCTAGCTGACGGCCCTAGTGTATATATCAATTGTCGAACATCGTACAAAATTCAAATTACTGTCAAAATGAATGTAATACAGCAGAATGAAGCATGCTATTGAAAAGTTTAATTTTGGCTGAAGTGCCTGTTGTGCCCGACAGGTCAAATTTTCCACTTCAGACACGCGAGTTCTTCCAAACAAAAAACTTTCTTTTTCATTGGACTTCAAATACCTTCATTTTGACACCAATTTGGATTTGTACGATGTTCGACGGCTGGGCTACCGTCGCTAGGGCCATCCCAGAGCTCAAATACAAAAGTTGTAGAAGAAGCATTTCTCGTTCTGGGTAATGGAACAGTTAGGCAAATACTCTTTTATACTTTGAAATTTCGTTTATATTCGGACCGAGCTTTCTTCTGTCTGTAAATTCGAAAGTTGAAATTACTTCAGATTCTTTGATGGACTGCTGAAGACAATAGCAAAGAACAACAAACGAAAAACAAAAA
>JANTFA010139931.1:0-12352 GCA_026413405.1 Phytosciara flavipes
ATTAGATTGTCAAATTGGTATTTCACAATAGCATGAAATTGAAAAATTCAATTATCAAATCGATAATTGGTGTTTTTTCTGCAATAACTTCCAAATCCTGAATAATGACGTCACATTTTTTCAGTGCTATCAGCAGATTAAAGCCACTTATGTTTCGACAATTATTATGCTCTTTTTTGAGTCAAATAATGTAGTCTAACCCCCAATACACCCACTAAAAGGGGGGTAGGACATAATTCTGACTAAGAAAATGACACAGTTGACGACTCATGAATGATTTCAATCTGCTGGCAGCACTGAAAAAACGTAACGTTATTTGTGAACGACACCTGTGTGTAATAAAAACCGATGAGTATATTACCCACTCACCACACATACATTCCTATTGACTTGTTTTCACGACACAGCCATTTGATTTTCGGGTAGCTATATAGACAGTCAGACGCTTTGAATGATTGAGATTGATCGCTTAATTAATTATATTGACACACACAGCTCAGACACAAAAGTTTTTTAATGGTAAGAGCGTGAGTCTGTGAAAAGGCTGCTATCTGTCTAACATAACTGCAAGTACGGCTTTTGCCTTTTTTCGGCCTTCTTTGATGATTGTTTACATTGGCAAATTTTAGTTTAGTTCATTATTGGTTCAAGAGCCGTTCATAGATTACAAAATGCAATCATTTCCAATTACCAATTACTCTAAAAGAGAACGGACGTGTTTTAGCGAGCCTTTGGATCATAATTCCATAATTCGACTTTTTCATCAGGGCAACACATATCGAAAAGTTCGATTTTTAGATATGGTCCACACCGTAATTTGCGCTTTCTAACTTTCCTGTTGAAGTACAAACCACGCAGTCATATAAGCCGGTTGAAAAAGTATCGGCGGCATACGCCGGTGAATAATTGTCGGGCGGCGGCGAAATCGGAGACGTTAAACCGGCTGAGTCGTTGGTTGACTGAGCCGACTTTCAAAGTTTCCTCGAGTTTCCTGTTATTGAATTTCAGGTCAAAAAACCGACTAAACTAAAGTAAAGGCCTACTTTGACTGTCGATGCTTTCATGATTGTTATCTGCCTCCGCCCGGGCGCGCCCTTTAGTTATAAAATTTTTCTGGTGTCAAGAAACTGATTTGAGTGAAATGAATTTAGAAATTTAGTACCTGTAACACTAAATGTTGACACCATTCTGCCGCTTTCTTATGAACCATTTCACCCGATAGGATACCGGTCAACTTTGTTGAAAAATTTGCAATTTTTTAACGGATTTAACACATCCGCTCAGTTATGTCTGAGAAAATTTCGCCTACGGAGCTTCACATCATACGAATCTAGAAGTTGCACCCAGCAACCAAAATAAGATTCGGCGCGCCTGTAATTAATATTAAACTTTCACTGAACAAATCTGAATCTAGGTTTCTAGATCTTTTCGAGGTTTTGTCAAATGAAAAATCTGTTGGTTTACTGCCGAAATATTATATTTTCCAATTCCACTGCCAACGAATTGATTATTTGTTGCCTGCGTCAAGGGTTTCATTTACTTGGAAACACTTGTTTTCACCATTACAACTTCCAAGTGACGAAGGGGTAGCACACCATTTGCTGCAGATAGTTTGAGCTATTGGTATGCCAAACTTACCGCAATTTTGTCCTGTAAAAATTGCGATAAACTTCGTTTTCTTAAATTTATTCTAAGAAGATAATTACCCTCGCCACCCGATTGCCCATCCGAAGATCCCGTATCAGGCCCATCGATTGGTTAACCTGTTTGACAACACTTGTTTCCACCACTACAACTACCAATTGATGAAGGAAGAACACACCATTCGCTGCAGATAGTTTCAGGTATTGGCATGCCAGATTGGCGACAATTTTGTCCTATGAAAGTGGAAATGAAATTTTCTTCTCTTTCAATCATTCTGAAGAGATAACTACCATCTTCTTGCGAAATGCAACCATCAATAGAAATGCATATGTAAATAGTCGTCAGGAGAATTGAACAGGAAAATTTAGAACTCATTTTCTTAGGAAGAATTTGCACAGTGAGGAAAAAAAAGCGTTCGACAAGTCGTTCTTGCTGACAATGATTCAAGTTTAGAAGATATGTGCTGGTTAAAAATATAAGCCCCAGTCTCAATTCTACACAAATTTACGTTCAATTATTTTCACAACACGAGCTTCGAACTCATCAGATATAATCACAATTTCGAAATCAATAAAATAACGCGAACCACGATCTCAACATGAAACGAAGGCGAACAGTAAAGTTTAAATAACAGTCGGGGAAAAGTGAATACCGACATGCATCTAGTGCAATGGGGAAACCACTTGACCAAATTCGTTCCACTATTTCCAATTGTTTTACATGAAAAAGGTGTTCCAATATTCATGTCACTCTCGGTTTTTCAACACGTTGCATATATATGTTAGTGTCATTCATATTATGCTGGGATTTACTGCTCACACGCGCACGCGTATAGTGAGAAATAAGTGTATTTGTGCTTATTTGAATTTAAGACTTCAAAGACCTTCTCTGGACTTAATAGCATTTTCCTGGTAATGCCCAGCTTAAATTTTATTTATTTGACATTGAGTTTTGTATATTCGGCCCAAGGAGTGCGTCACCCCGGTTATTCCTTCAACAATCTGTAAGTTTGAGACATGTCGTGACGTTTGTAATTGAAGAGTGATTATACACATGCAGTACTCCATGACATTGTCCCATGAGCATGTTTGATTCATTCGAAGGTGGATCATTGGTAGATCATACTGTTACATAACGTTTGCTCTCAGAAAAGTATTACCGATTCCGAGCTATTTCAAGAATAATAAGTTGTGTGATTATCAGCGATGGCGTTACCGGCAAGGCTATGTACTGTTGTGTAGGTCACCTCGATCGCCATTTTATTAGGTACGCGGGAACACACCACCTTTGATGGTTTTACTTACAAAAAAATCACCATTTCATCAGAGTAGGTGAGTTTTTGTATGAAATCCGCCGTCTTTTCCTTTCATTATGCAGTAGCAATGAAGGAAAAATTCAACACGCTGGAGCTTTACAATTTTCTAAGTATAAGTCGGTGTTTTGAGCTCCAAATATCAAAAAGAAATCATTTTTGCTAACATACTGTTTTCGATCTAGTTGTTCATCAAATTTTTGTTCCACTGACGTGTGACAAGAGAGGCACTTGCCGACAGCGTCAAACAGTGACAAAATTGTGAGAAATATCGCTCAAATCTACGCTCTTTTTCGATCATTGAGGAACCGTTTGCTTTAAAAATAGTGTACCACAGATTACGAGCTATTTTTAAGGGAAATCTCGTTCATCAAAGTAACGCCTCATCCAATCGTAGTTCAATTAAATTATAATGCAAAATAATATATTGTCATGCCAGAAAACAGAGTACCCAAACCCATACAGTCAGAGGATTGCTAATAATGCAGTTATAATACAAAATGCTACCACGTAATAACCATAAAAAATGCATTAAAGTAAAAAATTCCGAAATCGTGACTGTAGTGTCCGATGCAGGATCAGTGCATTACAGCAGAGCTTGTGTGTTATGAATTTTTCCATTTTTATACGGTGCACGTGGATTATGGGTTTTCTAGAGTGCATTTTTTGATATTTTAGTTTATGTTCCATTTTATGATTGTTCACGGAGGTGTGTACATACGTATGCGCATATGTGACCATTTATTGCTGCTGGATGTATTATACAAAACTGTATCGTTTTCTCGGTACTATAATGGGGAGCGAGAGTGCTTGATTTGAAGCTATGAACACACACCGACACATCTTTATTTGTCATTTTTATTTCAGAATTCCATTGCTTAGTGCTCTATGCATACTTTTAAAGTCAATGACTTTGAGATACAACAATAGTGGCAACAGTCATTTCGCAAACCTGTCTCGCAAACAATTTCATATATTATGTCGTTGAAGTCAGATGTATTCTTTTCACACGAAATCAAGAGCCAAAATTCACGCCGTAAGTCCGCTTCAAAATTTGAATTCTGAGTGAACGCACCCTAATATGAAAATATCGTGAACATGGGTCATACAACGTTGCGTCTGCGATCCGAATCTTGCGTTTCTTTTTAAATTTCGAGCGGACTTACGGCGTGAATTGGGTCTCGCTAATCAGGCGGCCGAAGTGAAACGAGGGATTGGGCTTGGATGGGAAGCATTCAGAAAGCTTAGATTGACATTCAAAAGTAAGATGAACAACAGCTTGAAACGAAAAGTGTTCGATTCGTGTGTCCTGCCGGTGTTGACATATGGAGCAGAAACGTTAACATTAACGAAAACATCCGAAAATAAGCTCAAAGTAGCACAAAGGACAATGGAACGGGGCATGCTTGAGATTTGGCTGAGTAAGAAAAAGACAAACCAATAAATTCGTCAACAAACAAAAGTAGTTGGCGTAATGGAAAGAATAGCACCTCTACAGTGGAATTGGGCAGGATACATACATTGTACGAATGACGGACCAAAGTTGAACCAAAACCATCATGTAACTGGAGACCGCCTACAACGTGACACATAGGCAGACCAATGGACGAACAGCAACCACGAATTGGCAACAAGTGGCAACGAATCGATCAAGATAGAAGGAGCTAGGGCAGGCCCACATTCAGCAGCGGATGTGAGGCCACAAACGAAGAAGTTATAGTACCCAACGTACCTGTGTGTTTTTGATTGGTCTGCTGGTATTATGGTTTGTTGGCTGGCGATCGGATGGACGGAAAAAGCGCCCACAGTAGGGTAAAATGAACTTACCTACCTTTTGATTTTTGGAGAAAACGTTTCAACTGAAGTAAGTTCACAGGCTCAACAACAATGCATTTGCACGAAATAAATTTTTTACATCGCTTCGAAAATGATTCATTCTTTTTTTGTTGTTCCCGAGTGGAATGAGTTGTCAAAGGTCTGCACGAAGAATACAAATGAATAAATTAAATAAGACAAAAGGTAAGGAAAAACAAATTTATTTATTCAACACACACTGTTTTGTGATGCGCGCGATGTAAAGGACATAGAGTGGATACGAGAAAGAAAGAAGAAGAAAAAACATTTTCGCAATTTCCATCATAAAATTCAAATCCTAGTACGGCAAAAAATGTAAATTAATGGATGGTGAAAGCATAAAAAACGGAAGGTAGCTATCGGCCTTTACATAACAGTAACCTATTTTAATTCTTTCATTGCCAATGAAATATAAATCGATTAGATGGAAATAGTACAAGAAAATTAACTTTGTGTTAGATGTACATAATGTACGTGTAGGTACGTGTAGACACTGTCTACTAGACAGAGAGGGAACGGAGGAGCAGCAAAAAGAATTGTGAAAAGATTTATTCGACGAATGAAAAATGCATAACATTAACATTTCAATTCCAACATTGAAGCATTGATTGAATTTGAAAAGAAAGATAAATGAATTTGTACGAGAGGTGGAATGAATTTTCCCTTTTCTTTTATTGTTGGAAATTCAAATGAAATTTTTTTTTGCGCGACTGAAAACTTTTGAACTGAAGAATGGACAGCTTTTTTTTCCGTTGGAGATGTTAATATTGACAAATTCATTCGATTAAATTAATTTTTAATTTGTAGCACTTAAGTCTTTAACTCATACCGGTCGTACGCATTAAAGTTTTTAATGTGGAATGTGAGAAAGGAACGAACGGATTATGATGAATAACACATTACGTGTCTGTGGGAAAATTTGGTTTTCTACGAAGTGGAACCCACACCCGAGAGGATAAACAAATTATCCCGCAGAAATGTTTGGCATTTGACTGAACAAATTAACGAAATGACAAAACAAATCTTGATAGAATTTCGCAACACTTAGCTGATCTTTCTAGACGCACATAGCGTTCAGAGAATTCCATTTTGAACATCATTTCATTAAAGTATGATTGTAACCCGGTAAGGTGTCACGTATTTTCATGTGAAGTCGAAGGCATTTTAAATTTCGTTCATTTGAATTTTGTATTCTTGCTATTTACGGAAAATTATCTCAGCTGCAAGATCTGTATTGCATTTCTTTCTTCGTATTTCTCAGTCCATTTTATATCCACTGCTTCTTCCATTTTGAAGGATCCATTGCCAATTTTTGCCAGTTCTAAGTTTTTTTCTTTTAGCCATTTTGTGATTCCGCTCGTGCACCTCTGGTGGTGTGCCTCTAGATCTTGTGCAAGGTGGTATCCAGTCCATGATTGTTTCTATTAGATAGCCTCAATACAAACAACACACACTCTACGCTATAGCGGCTAAGTCGAAATTGTGCTTGGTTTTTACAAGTCGCTTCAGGTGGTTCCCAGTGTTCTTCGTGATCCAATCAATTTATTTATTTACTTCATTTTGTCAATGGCGTACACCCCCAGACTACTTACAATATCATTAAACATAAGAAAAGTCAAAATTAAGCAATTGAAAAGTAAAACAAAAGATAAGTCATGAGAATATAAACAGCGTAGAGCAGTTCCATTTAATACGACCAAGAACAGGCAGGCGGTATTAGCAACCATTGAGCCGCCCGAAAAGAAGCGTATTAGCGTGAACTAGTCGACTAGACTAACATGATCTTGCACAAGTCGTCGATACTTGGAGTCTACTTTTCAAACTAGTGAAACTCGATAGGACTAATCAGAGTCTGATTAGAGATAGAACCAGTGGGTCACGGTAAAGCACACGGCTAGAGCAAAAATTGGATGAATCTCTTCACGTTATTCTGATTTTACCATTCAACTTTTAATCGGAATTTTAAGCTTTCTGACATTGGTCTTGAAAGATTTTCGCTGTGTACCATGAAACCAAAACTGTGAAAAACGATTAAATTCAATGCACATAAATTGTTCAATGGTTCACGATAGCCATATTTAGTTCTGTGCTCATCAACAGCGAGAAAGGCATCGGCACGAATAGGCTGTGAATTAAAGAGAACCTTCCTGGACAAGTTAGGCGCATCAAGAATTCCGTTTAAAAGATCAGAAGTAAACGGAACACAAGCATTGGTTCTACGTCTGGCTTGCGGTTCAATATTGATCAATTCACATCTATCGATTTAAGGATGCCTGTGGTTCTTATCACGTCTCACTGTTCGCCTGAGTGCAAAAATTGAAATTTTTTTTTGAATCAACTCGATCATATCAACGAAAATTGAAGCGCATTTAGCTAAATTCCTCTTCTGCTCCTCGTCCGGGGGTCTTCTTTGAATTCACCAACCTAACATTCAAGACTAGTCAATCGTATGCTTTTGTTAGAAATTAGTGATATAATACTGCTACATAAAAATGGACACAAATGGTGTAAGTAAGAAATTCCAATTAACCACCACCACCACCATGAAAGCTCTTAATGCAGGCCAAACAAAATGTACAAGTCTTTTGTAATACAACATAAAAACGCTAAGTAAAAAAAACTCTTGGAACTTGTGCAATAAAAGAATTGAAATTACAAATGAATCATTTCATATAACACAGACGGCCAATGGGCGAGCATTCGCCATCCACCCAGAACATTTTGCAAAAGTTTTCAAAGGAAAAACGGAAGTAAATCAATGCCACAAACGAAACGGAAAACAGGGTGTAGTAGTGGAGATTACACAAAAAGAGAAAACGATAATGGTCCTTTTTTATACTTTACTTAAGCGTGAATTGTGTTATTGAGTAATACCACAAAAACCCACACATAGAGGGAGGGAGAAGGGATAATGAAAGTTTATCAGTTATCTTTACTTTTTATAGCGCATAAAGTCATTACTACTCGTCGACCGACATACTTAAAAAGAAGGCAAAAAAATCTTCATATTTTTTAATTGGCTCCAAACCGGAACAATAAATTTCCATAAAGCTTTCTGTTGTGGAAACTTTCCGAACTCGTATACGTGGCTAAGGGAGCAAAAGTTTTGCATACAACTTCATAGGATGTGGGTTAGATATGAGAAGTTAATAATGCATAAATGAAGATATGTCCGTTCGTTCTCTACGAAAATGCATCGTTGGCAATATTTTAACGATTGTGCATTTTAGTATTTAGCAATATTTGTCAGCAATTTTACTCCAACATTATGTGAGTTTGCAATGCTGTGTCTATCATCGAAGCTAACTATATCGTAATTGAAGTAGCTGGCTAACATAATCAAAGTTGACTTTTCTTTTTCGTACAACTATTATCAAAAAACAAAAAAGAATAGTCAGCTCGATACAGTTTTGGCTTTCTATTTGACTTGAGAATTAGTCTACTTCGGTGGTAGACAGAGCACCACTGTTTGCGATCTTCCCATGTCTTTTAGGATTCTGAATCTCTATAATAATAACAAAACAACAGGTATTCGCCCCCCCCTCCTTGACTGAATGACATTTACAAACGAACACAGAACTCGAATTTTTTGAAGAGAGAGAGAGAGAGAGTAAGGAAGAGTCAGTTAGGAAGAGAGAGATAGAGAGTTATTTGACGCCAATAGGGCATGGATCTTGTTGATGTTTTCACCACTTGTCAGCAAATTTTCTATAGCTGAATATATGGCGCTGTTGTGCAAAGTTACCAAAGTTCACGAAACGAACGTATTCAGCTATGAAAAAAAGTGTGGCGCTGTTGTTCTTTTCAGTGTAAACTAGTACTACGTCCCATGCCCTATAGATGATGGCTCACATCGGTTTTGCATCAGCCGATTGTCACCGACCACCAGTGCGCCATAGCTGAATACGGATCGATACAAAAAGTGTCACCGACAAACGGTGGCGCCACCAAATCATTTCATAGCTGAATTTGGTTCAACATGTAACTAGCTCCACAACTAATTCATATCACAGTCGATAATGAGCTCGGATATTCATCGTGTATGGGGGACGTCATACATGTTGTTCTTCTGAATGTTGAGGGCACCAAACAAGTCAACTCCTCAGATTATGAAGCTTGGTTATTTGCATGCTTCATGCACCGAAAGTGAAATTTTTGGTCCGCAAGCCCACCTTTTGGGAAGCATGCAAAATACAATACATGACACTAGTGAAACTTTTTTTTGAGCGTGTGATCGTATCACTCGCCTTCGGATCGACATACAACGCTCACATCACGGGTGTCCTGAGCAACGAAAAAGTTTTTTGGAAATGTACCCACAAAATGACTTCTGATCCGAATTTCGGGACCAAAATGACGTGTAACAACGATTTACTCAGCCTTCCGATCGATCCTTCCCCATAGACCTCTGTGGAAAAAACAATTTTTTCCCATACATTTTCAAAATATCCGAAGAAGTGATGAAAAAATGGTTTCGAATCAGCGATTTCTTATTTTTTTATCGATAAATTACGTTATTTTGAGCAAAAAATTGTTCTACGGTATGTCTGTAGATGAAGACTCGGGTCATTTAGCTCATACAGTTAAAATTCCATTCACAGAAGAAATTTCCATTACGTCCCTAAAGACAATACCTGAAGGAACATCAGATTATTGATCCATCGACTATAACTGTGATAGTCTCTAGCTCTGGCCGCCGTCTCGCATTTCAAAAGTACATTAATGCATCAATTTTACTGGCTTCCATTTATTTCATTCCAACAATGTTTATTTCCGGCAACAATCTGATACAGACAAATTTACCTTGCCATTTATTTTCATTACGTCTAGCGAGTCCTGATTAAGTTTGTTGATTGAAATTTCACAGTTACTTTGGCAATTATGATACACCGGATATCCTCAAGTAAACATATAAGAAACTTTAGTAAACTTTGTCCTCTGCCCTAGATAGTTCTATAGATGGATAAAATTGTTGAATATAAATGCCAAATTCAATTAACAATACGACAAATTTTAATGCGATCGTGCTAATTGCAAAGTAGTTTAAGAAGTTGAAATGGAAATAAGTTTATTCGTTTCGAGAAAGATATTATTCTGAGAAAAGTTGTATGTGAAATTTTCACATTGTATCTAATTAAACAAAATTTTCGTATTAAGTAAACTTTCGGCGAATTGAAACATCTATTTGGAAACTCGTGGACTTGCGAAAAATGCAAAAATGAAATTATGGGTGCAGTAATCAATCTAGTAGCAAAAGACTTCCTACCATATATTCTAAGCAGTCAGAACTCAACAAATAAGTCAAAGCTCACCACAATCACAATCAGAACTCACCATTGCAATCAGAAGTTACCATTGCAATTGTGGTTCAGGACAGGTTTGACTTATAATCAACTTACGTTAGAGATCTCGTGGTTATTTCTGGATTTTTTGTGTTATTGAGATGGTGTTAGATCAGTCCCTAAAATACATGGCCTACCTTCTTCTTGAAGCAAAAAATAGTGATTTTAAAGTATTCCCTTGACTGTAAGGAAAGGGTCTTACGGCGGTAAATCTATTTGTGTAACGCGAACACTATGACTTATACGAAAATGTGACCAAAAACGTTAAATGTATCGTATGTGTGTAACGCTTTTCTGCCCCTTTCTCAAAATCTCAACTGATTTTCAAAAACTTGTTTTTGTTCGACAGAGAATCAAATTCCACGGGTCAAGTTTGAAAATGGGCGGTGTCGCCCTAATGATCTGAGAATTATTCTCAAAAGAAGCACTTTTTGCTCTTTGTGTTATCACCATTGACTTAAATGAATGTCAACGAATAATTCTGAGTGGATTAAAGGAAATTTCACAAGAAATGAAACCTCAAATCCATCAAAAAGGTGCTTTGTTAGTTGTTTGTGCCCGGCGAATTTGAATTTTTCGCACGAGTTGCATTAAATAATTGAGCAAATAGAACGGAAAGTTTGTAATTTTTCTAGAGATATCAAATCACCGCAGTGTTGAATACCTCACCATGTTAATCAGTGGTTTCCTCCTCGAGTTTCCCCAATACGACTAGTGGTCTAGATGAAATTCCAGTCTAAACTTAAGGGACTGTCTTTAAATGACGTCCACTTTTTTCAGTGCTGCCAGCATATTAAAATCATCAATAACTCGAAAGATGCGCATTTTATCAAGTCAGATATGTGTTCTATCCCCCATTTAGGGGGTCGACGCATATTTATCGAGTTATTGATGATTTAAATATGCTGGCAGCACTGAAAAGGTGGACGTCATTTATGGACAATCCCTAAGTAAGGAATAAAATTTTATGTACTGAAGCAGTTTTCCACTTTCTTGGAATGAAAACGCAAGCAAAATGAATTTCTGCACACTGCAGTACATAAAAATCCAATGTCTGTCAGTCAAGGGACCCGACCCACCCAAAAGGTGCGATTTTGTTGTTTACCTGAAAACAGTTGCGGGGTTCTTGTCGGATTGTAGGATTCACCTCTCAAGTGCAAAATTTATTGTATCAGATTCACATGAAAACAGCTTCAGGTTTTTTTCTAGGTAATTCTGACCTGATCTGTTTCAAGCTTCCACTTATCATTGGTATCAAAACTGACATTACAGTCAGAACTGCATTGAGCAAAATCAGTGCATTTAACGTTTTCGTAACTTGAAATACTGCAAAGAAGCTAAAATGCTAGAAAAAGATACAAATCGGAAGTTTGTAGGAAATGAAAAACGACATTTCACTTTGAAGGAGTGTGACTTCGTTTAATATTGATCCCACAACTGCTGTTATGCCATACTTTTCTTGGAATTTCTTTCGCTTGTTTTTTTTCATAACATTTTTGTCATCGTTCCTTCAACCTCTAGCGAGTGACGAAAGTAACGACCTACACGATATATAATCGTAAAACGCTCAAAAGGTGTTCCCAAGCGTAATTCAATAATAATTGTTAATGACATTCCGGGGGACGAACATTATAACGTATGTTTGTTGAATAAATTATTCGCATTTGCATAGTCACACCGGCAATACTTTTTCCTGAATAATTCATTTTGCTTAAAGCATAAAGAATTGAAGAAAGAAAAGTGGGAAACCTCAAAAACCATATCGCAAAATACGGGGAACAAAAATATATATTTTCCCGTCTGTTATTTGGGATCAGTGTGGTTTGGCATTTAGACATGACGAGAATTTTTTTTATGTTTTATATTTGATCTGATAATTCCATGGAAAAATCTCCTTTATATTAGGTGCATGTCGTCAGATCCTCCCACATTCGTGCTGGCAGGGGGAGAGGGTCTATAATTTGCGCTTGAATTTGTGCTTTCGAATGGAGCTGGTCCCAAAATTTGTGCTCATCGGTGAGCCGAGCACAAATCGATTGAAAGTTGGCGTATCTCATTTTCGTCATTTTTGTATTGCACTGAAAATTTTCACATACAAACTTTTGTACCAAATTGCACTGAACATTTTCACATACAGTGAATTCCAAATATAATCTAACATAGTTGCAGCAATGCATATTACTACAAGTTTCACATGCAT
>JANTFA010139942.1:0-10740 GCA_026413405.1 Phytosciara flavipes
CAGTAGTTTATTAAGCTCGCAATGCCCCGTAATCGCACCCACTGGGGTTAATAACCACTGATTATGACCCGTATTGCGTTGTTTCTACCACCGTTGGTGTGCCGGTATTCTCTCGGGCTAGATATCGGTTTTCGAAACGAAGCCTTTCTGCCTTAGTAAAAGAGTAACTATTTTCTAGCGCACACTGAGGCTTCTTTAACGAACCGGGCAATCTAATTCGCTAAAAAAAAGTCTCTCAACATAAAGAACACCAACTCCACTATCTTCTGTCGGAAATGAGCAACAAAGCCGCGATATATTTCCTCGCTTAGATAGAGAACATGCCTTTTCACTTCCTTGGTTTTGTTTAGGTAATTTACAATCACATTCCCAGTCATGTGTCATTTTGTCATCAAATCGCGTTTACAGCGACAATTCGTTTTGAAATAAATTCTTTTCATCATCGCACCAACCATACTCATTTGTATGAAGTACTGTTGTAATGAAACCTTCATATCGTCGTGTGCTAAGAAATGATTTCGCTTTTCAATGGACGTATAATTATGACAAAATTATTTAGTCAAAGGTATAATGTGTGTTCCATACGTAACTTGAAAACCGTTAAAAAGCAATCAATCACATAGCACAAAGTCAAAGTTCAAAGCCATTAAAAACATTCCACATGCTCCATTCATTGACTGCATATACACATGACCACATCTTTACAATGATAAATATATCAATCCGTAGGGAGCTATGCTGCTTCTAAATTCAACATAATTCGTTCACATGTATACTACGTTCATTTGTCCGGAATACACCAAACATTATAATCGGTTTGCAAGTGGAAAGCGCAACGAACTCATAATGATGTTACGTACTCGGAATAAAATTAGGAAAACTTTTGAATCTCATCTCATCTGACAATGTGTTTAAGAGCTGCATACGAAGTATGCGATTACCACACCTATCAATTTTAATTGGACCAGTCAAGCACATGACCTTTGAATTTCTTCATTTTAATGGCTTCTAAAAACTTAGCATTTTAATGTAATAGCTTTTGTGGAGCTTTCAATTATTGTCAGTTCTCTGTCTAATAATTTCAGTTGTGTAAATAATGTACAATTCAAAATTAAATGTAAATTATTCATCACCGCGTGCACATAACATTTTTTGCATGACCTGCAGGTTAGACTTCGTTTGTGGTCAAGGTTGAACGACTGAAAGATTAATATTTTCGCATTGGAATCTTTCCATCTTTCACCTTGACCATAAATAAAATTTCATATCTTTGCAACTCAATGCAATTTTCACTTCGAGAACTGGCAGAATAAGTAGATTAGTTGACAGTGGTAGAAATAAGAAGGGACCCATACGAATAGTGTACGAAATATAGCGACTGTAAAGAGGGATTCTTTTGAATTATGGAAGGTCAAAATCGGCACTGCTCCTTTGACTTTATGTATCCTTGGACAGAGCTTGGTATCAGGCTTCCGAAAAGGGCATCAAATAGTTTCTATCTAGCTGGTGACCCCGGTGAGATATGTTGGTAATATCGGTGTCACTTTCACGGGAAGAGTAGGGCGTGGTCGATTATGGTTTTGATTCCGTTGGAAAGCTAATGGTCAATGTTCTGTCAGGCCATCTCTCATTCTCGGTGAACTTTGACTGTGATCGTCACAGATAAGTCCAATGATAAAATTAAAGCTCATTCTCAACGTGTCTCAGGTATCATTCAATGCACGTAAAATGTAGAAATTTGGGACAGTAAGATGTTCATTTCTCTAGCATCCAGTACTCATATTCCTCAAGTTGTTTGAACATTTGTTTATTTCCAAGCCATAAATGAACATCTCACCGCATTAAATTGCCAGACATGTGCATTGAAAAAAAAACTGAACAATCTACGTTATGAATAGGCACTAATCTTACTATCAGACTTATCGGTGATGTCCACAGTCTTAGTCAAAGTTTAATGAGGTTCCATCGATTTATCAATATCTTTCCGAATGTCAAATCGGCCAAGGGAGAACTGATACCTAGCTTTCCAATGGAACCATAGTCATCCATAGTAGTTGTTCACTTCACACTACACGTGGAAACGGCACTGGTATTACAAAACACACTTTTAGTGCTTTGAGCATATGCCACTGAAGCCGAGTTTGGAGGTCTGAGACCAAACAATATCCAAGTATAAACCAGCCGTCAAAGAAACAGTGTCGATTTCGACCTTTCGAAATTCAAAAGAATCCCTCTTCATAGTCTCTATTACATTTCAAACAAAAGAGTTTTCTGAAGTTTACTGGAGATATCGGATAAAATCTGTACTTTTGCTGCAAAGTCGAGTAGCTTGACGTTGGCTCAATCTATGAGTTTCAACTTCTGAGTCTGTGATCCGATTTCGGAAAAAGAAATTTCTTGGTTGGTGTAAGTAGTTTCCTCTTACTCAGGGACTCGAATTGGATGCGTTACAAACTTGAATGGGATAGCATGAGAAAGCATGGGACACTCGTACTTCGAACGTGTCTAAAAATCCTCTGTTGTCATCTATTTCGGGAAGTTTCTTAATCAGAAGCATTGAAGGTATGTACAATCAGTGGAGAAGGGATTCATTCAAATCCAAAGCATGTTGAAACATCAATTTCATGTGACGTTCCATAATTCCTTATCTCAAAAAAGCGTCGCTACAATTACGCGCATTAAAGCTCCTAATATATGAAAAAAGTATGGAGAGTTCAGAAGCACACCGAAGCCATAAAAAAGAATTGAATTCGTTGAACCTGTTAAATGTTTACCCATGACAAACAAAACAGTCATCCAACTAAAAAAACGTAACTCATTATCGTCTTGTATACAAACCATGAATGGCATACGGCCATTCTGAATGAAATCGTAACGATTCCGAAGCTTTGTCAGTCTCATTCAATTAGGAAATTTTTTTTTCATCGTTACCATTTAGCACCAGTTCTCTGTCTTCATTTCTATTGTCTTTTTAAAAAAGTAGTTCCTTTGAATCGCTACGCGATTCAGACGGCATTCTGTCCACTAATCTACCGAAAATGTATTTTTGCTTGAACAAATCATTTCGAAACGATTTTGTGTTGCGGAATAGAGAAGGATACATTTCAGAAGGATTTTCATTAAAATTATTACACCAGACATTTTGATAGCCATAGTAAATAACAAACAAAAAAGAAGTGTAATAAAGACGAGAGCATACGAAACATGGAATTGTGTCTGCTACAAGACTGTAACATTGGGCTACAAAAAGAAACTGTTGATAAACTTCTTGTTAAACAAGTCGGCGTTATCGCCAGTATGAACTGTGTGTGGATCAACCAACATCCAATGTCATTCCTCGATGTATAGTTGAACACAACATGTTTTGTATTTATATTTAACTTAACAAGAAATAAAACTGAAAATTACGTTGCAGTTATACATTTTGTGTTCTGTTGGTTTTTTTTATTGCTCCAAATGTAACAACAATTTAATGGCCTCTGCAAATGAATCGAACATAAACCAAGACGAATTCAGATCGTAAATGGTCCTGATTGTATGCAAGACGAGTATTCATAGAATGAAACTCACAATCAGTGCTGTATATCTAGCGATGTGTACCGGAAATTGGAAAAAAATATCACAGGAAATTAATTAATTGAGTTTCGCTTTATATGCAGTGCATATAGGAATAGAAGCGAGGAAATATATATTCATTCCGTCAAAGTTCAAATTAATTTCCATTCTGTGTACGTACAACGTACATGGATGCCAAAGTTTATTGGAAGTTTACAAAGGAACAAGCAATAAAATCTATCGCTCTATCGTATCCATCTATCCATCTACAACCACATTTGTTGAGGCACACATTTATGTGTCAGGCAACGCGAATAATGTTGGGTTGGAAAAATGACTGCGACATTTCATGTGTAACAGGATGAATTCGTTGATGTTACGTAAATTATTAATGACATTGTGTGTATATAGCGAGTACAGCAGAAAAAGTGATATTATTTACCAGCTTTGTGGTTTTTAGTTATATGCAGTCGTACCATGCCGAGAGCTAATATTTTATGAATTTTACCGCAGCAAATAAACGTCGAATCGTTTTTTATACTAATGATATTTACGCTGGCTGCACCACTGCAATTCACCTTTTTTCTACAGTGCGTTCATGTGTGGCCATCATAAAGTATTTCAAAGTTTTCATTCCATACGCGGGATGGTCTCGCCTCAATATTATTTCCCTAGGTTATATCACAGTTGACGGTGACAGGGTGGACACTATTTGATAGTGACAGGATCGATACAATAGGCCCATCAGAGACCAAAGTGCTGAGACTTTCGAGTCTCACCCACTTTATCCTAATCCTAAAGTGATACGGACAGAGTATGCATAAAATACTCAAAAAAGGACCCTGGCATACAGTCGGTATATTCCAAAGTATACAAACATAGAAAGTAGCGTGGATCAAGGTTGTGCAATGGGAAGGTTGCACTATCCGCAGTTTTTTTTCAGATAAGTGGTTGTCACACCTTTCGCATACAATAAAATTCACCGCAGATGTCAGTGAATCAAAGACTGAGTACATGTTACTGCCATTTATTGATCCACAAGCTCCATCGCCAGACGTAATGATTAACGGCAACGTCATGCCGAAATGCATCAGCTTTAAATATCTTGGTATTAGCTCGGTATTCAACAAGAGTGGAAATTGCGACGAAGACGTCAACCATGCGTGGGCTGGCTGAAATGGCGACAACATTCTAGAGTATTATACGACAAGCGTATGCCAGCAAAGCTCAAGGACAAAATCTACACAACGGTAGTACGACCTGCACTCACATATGGCTCAAAATGCTGGACTGTGTATGAAAAGTTTGGCAGAGATCTGACAACAGCAGAGATGAAAATGTGCCGCATGTCCCTTCAAGGCCATACACTAAGGAGGTTATGCCATCCTCCATTTTTCCAGGTAAACTGTATCACACGGTTTAGTACGGTAGTAGTGCCTACGATATTTTCCGCTCCGAATTCTTTTTGGTGCATTTCCAAATCTTACAATATTTAAACAAGAACTACACAATTCGCATGATTACATTCTATCTGAGAGCACGTTGTAAAAAACCTTTCAGAAACGGGGTACTCATCTGTTATCGACAACGACGACCGTAATGAGCGAATAATATTGGGCCTAGCATTCCATTTTATACGAAAAAAAATTGTTGTAACGAATGAAGTACCAGACCTTCAACCAAATAAAACGGAGAATTATTCAAACAAACGAAGTACCAGATTTGCCAAAATATAATGGCGATGCGTATGCCGTTTATAGGCTTGTGTCACTTGGCATCACAAAGTTGGATCACATCAAGTAGAGTGAACGTATACGAGGCACGCTGAACATAAAAGAAACCATCGTCGACCAATTCAAAAATGAAAGAAACGAATGGTTTGCTTAAGTCTACTCCTACGATGAACGGAATGAGGCGAGAAAATTTCTTTCGATAGACATCCCTAGAGTGAGTAAAAAAGAAAGACCGAAGCACAGTTGGGCCGGCCAAATGTGACGGCGACAAAAGCAATTCGGGCTAACACAAGAAGACAAGGAGGAAATTGACCCTGAAAGTCAAAATTTCTAACAAAAATCAGGAAAACTTTTGTAAACACTTGTCAAAATAAAGCGAAAAAGAAGAAGAAAATTCACCACAGATATAAGTTTGTATGACGTGGTGAAATTCTTGCATGAAAAGTGGTGTGTCAGCCGATTATCTGATTGGCAAAACGTTTACAGCCTTGGCGCGGATCACCGGATTTGATTTGATTTATTTTGACATAGTGTAACTGGTTCTACGATAGATGGCAGGTCAATTTCAGTAATATAACCGAGATTCACCACAGAAACTGTGCGTCGTATACGCGCAATCGGATCGGCATTGCTTTCTATGCATGAATATACTTTGGGTATATTCAATCTTCATATTATAGCCGTCGTCAACTAAAATTCCTTCGATTTAAAAGAAAATTGGGGGAGTAATTGAAATCGTTGTTGTCTATCACGTTGATGCCGAAGACGCACGAGCAATTGTTACCTGTGGTGAAAATACAGAAGTGTTCGCGTAAATGGCTACAACACAAGTCAGATTACAGCTACTCGTCTCCGACTTGGATACCGCAATAGCTCGCACTTGTGTTATACGCCGGTTACATGATCATTGATAATTTACTACAAAATGTCAAGAGCGTTATCAGTGCCGAGACTCATTCGAGAATGACATTCTTGACATTTACTTTGAAAAGTTAAACGAGCACAAAATTGTTGACAGTTAAAATGAATCAACTGTAAATGTTGAAGAATGCATCATGGAAGTGTTGGAAACCTAACTCGCTTTTAATTTACAATTAGTGGTGTCGGAATAGCCGAGCGATTATTATTATTCACACCAAACCACAAGCTATTTACAGCAAACCACAGACTGGTTATCTTAATAAGATCACGATTCCATATATTTGCGTTTGAAAGAAACATTCATCAATTTTTTATGAAGAAATTGCAAAGAATTTTCATATTTTATACAAAGTCACATCATTTCCATAACAAACAACTTACCTCTCTTTCATTGTTCCCATATTGAATACTTAAATTTGGCATAGCTCTTAAAATTGCAACTAGTGATTGTATTGTGTTGCTATATACCACAGGTCGATATTGTTTAAAGTCTTCAGACGTGAAGCCACTTTCGTGAATGATTCTAGAAGAAGAAGAAAAAACGAAAATTGAAAATGAATAACAAAATTGAATGGATTCCTTTTGTATATTTATTCATGAAAATATTTTGTGTATTCCACTAGAGCTTTCAGAATGTTTTGGAGTTGCCACTCGTTTGATATATCATATACGTAAGCGCTATTCTATAGTCTTGAGGTAGTAGTGCCTACGATATTTTCCGCTCCGAATTCTTTTGGGTGCATTTCCAACTCTTACAATATTTAAACAAGAACTACACAATTTGCATGATTACATTCTATCTGAGAACAGTAGATACACAGAGATGATATACAGCAGATCATTGTAAAATGTTTCAATTTAATTTGATGAAGTTGAGAGCTTTCCAAAAGTGTAATTAATTCTAATCTAACCGTCGAGTCGAGATGGAGGTCAACCTAGGCTCAAAGGGCTTGTAACCATGATTGAAATTAGTAGATAAGTAAGTTGGTGTGACGTAATGATGCAATGGGACAATGCAAAAGAGCCTTTCATAAACGAAGTGGTAATCTGTCATCGACATCGATGACCGTAATAAGCGAATAATTAGGCCTAGCATTCCATTTTATACGAAAGAGAATTTGTTGTAACGAATGAAGTACCAGACCTTCATCCAAACAAAACGGAATTCTTCAAACAAACGAAGTTCCAGATTTGCCAAAATATAATGGCGATGCCGTTTATCATTGATTATGAGATTATCGTAAAAGTTTCAGTATACCATTCGAACATTAACAGCAAATTGCGCCAGAAGTGTAATGTACTCCTGTCAACTGAAAATAAAAATGAAAACCGCACAGTTTTTCGGCGCATTTTCCCATAACCAAAATAATCAATGAAAAACGAACACAGCATTGCGGTGATTCGGTGATTGGTGGTATTATCGTACTACACACTTCAGTGACAGGTGGTGTAGATATGGATTATCGCACATCACATCACTCTGGTTTGACGCGATGACTGAACATATATTTAAAAAAAAACGTACATCGAAATACAACATATGTCGGGTCTTTATTTGTTCTGTCTATTTTTGGCTGCAAGATTATAAGTGGTTGTATCGAATTCGGGTAAAGAAAGGTGCGTTTGGTAATGTTTAACAGTAATTGTTACTACGATTCATTTATAAAAAAAACCATTGTCATTTTCACATTGTTTCAAGTAAAACTTAGGAACGATGAATTTCGAAGCAATCAAGCAACTAAGAGAGTAGCAGACCAAATTGTATCAATAAAATGACAGCAACATTGACGTTGAAGTAGTAGACAAATGTTCAGGCCGAGTGCTGCGTTGTTGAGCAAAAACACGGTGCTAACTCAAAACGCACACAACTACGCAAAACGGAACGGACATCGTGGAATTTTTTTTTGAAAATTGTGTAATATGAAGCGTGGCACGACGTAAGTTTCATACAAACAGAATAAGTTTGAAGTTAGCGCCTACTTTAGGATGGCGGCCTCGTTGGATATCTGAAGACGAATATCACACACACATTCAAGGAGATCTTTTTCCTAACTGATGTTTGACATTGCGTATCTAGGTATTCTTATATCGATGGCTGAAAAGACTATCGCCTCTAGAAATAGTAGTTTACATTGGATGCTGCGAAAGTAATTCATTACAGGAGGAAATGATAAATGATTTGTGATGAAAGCAAACTCACAAGTGAGTTTTTGATGAGCAACAACCTTTCGGCTCGGATATGCAAACTCAACACTTGTCGGAAAACAGTTACCGAAGGAAGTTGCTCGGAAACACACAAGTGAGTCTTCTTCGGCCAAAAAATTGTTTTCGAATAATTGAATTACGTAGCAGCATCCAATGTAGTCTGGATTACTGCCTGCCACACGGGAAAGTTAAATTTCACATAAAAATTCATGAGATTTGAACCAAGAAAGTTCCACCATGTAATGGGGCATAGGCAGGGGGCATAGTGTTATGTAATGTTCAACTTACGCATGGTACAGGCAGTAAAAATCTTTTCTTTTTTATTTGTTGAGTAGCAAACAGAGAAATGTTACGCAGCGCCTCCAAGCTGGGATAGAACGGGAGTGACGAAGAGTTTTGGTGAGCATGAAACCAATCGGAGAAAATTGCTTGTAGAACTAAAACCGATATGTCATAAGATCAGAGGAATGATAAGAAAGTGGCTCTGAGCAGCGCCATCTCCATCTGTTTATCATTTCTCTGAAAAAGTATGTAAAATTGAAAGACATTTTAGAGAAGAAAAAACGCGTTTTATCATAATAAAAAGACGCCCAACATTTCTCTGATAGCAAACGATTAACTGGGAAGAAGGCGTAAATGTTCTTTAACTTTGGAAAGGAATTACCATACACACTCTCAGAAATATATCAAACGGTAGGGGTACACGGAACATTAGTAGCATCTGAAATGAATATCATAAGGAAATTTCTTTCCCGCAATCGAATAACATAATTTCGATAATGTGCTCACATTTCGCCTATAAAATACAAATTTCAATCACGATTCAACCATTTAGCGTATCGATGCGATCGATAAAACCTTAATATTGCCATTGATCGCGTGATGAGATTAACTTTCTTCTTCCCCATAGATGAGATATTATTACAAATGAAGAGAACGTACACGTTAGTTATGGCCCCATATTTTTATACCCTTGCCGAGCTTGGGTGGTTCGCCAGGGGGAGGGGGTGTAAAAGCTATTTTGGAATGTTGTGATTGTCTGAAATTAAACGGAATAATTATATTTGATACACGAAATGCCGTTTCAAACTGGAACAATGCGAGCAGAGAATTTAATTAACGCAATTCCTCCACATTCTCACGGGCATTATTAAAATTATAAAAAGGACCACGCAAGATTCTAGTCAATTTTGTACTGGTGGGCTGTTATGCAAGAATAATGTTGACGTAATATAATGAAATGTATGCGAATATCAAAGACATTTTCGGTTGTATTATACATCCAGAGAGATGACGTCAGAATTAAATTTAGTTCAGAGTGGAAAGGAGCCGAAATGATATCCCATTTACAAATTCAATTTTGTGTATTATGCAGAGAAATTTACGATCTAGTCTACGGTGAACGCAGTAGAACATTGACAAGGAATTGGCATACTTTATCTTTTGAAGAGTAATTTCATTTTAATCGCTCTCGACAGCGATTAAAATAGACTATGTTGGATGCTGAAAGTAATTCGGGACACTTTATGAGACTTGCAATTTCAATTCTGTGTGTTTTAAGTAACTCTCTTTGGAAACTGTTATCCTAGCTCGTACAGTAGCATACCTCGACTTCGACTCGGATATGTAAAGTCTTCACTTGTGAAAATAACAGTTTCCAAAACTTGTTGCTTAAATACACACTCGCGAGTTCGACTCGAATCACAAAATTGTCCCTCTTGTGATGAGTTACTTCCGCCGCATCCGCCCTAATTATCTATTAAATTATGTCGGTGCTACGATTTGTACACACACCGTTACGATTCGATGCAGAGAGGGACTTTAATGAATTATAAGAAAAATGAAATTTCATTGATTCAGCTTATTTTGAACATAACAAGACATTGCCGATAGGTTAAAACCCAGAAAATCTTTTTGGAACTACGATGCGACCGAAAAATGGGAGAATCAATGGAATGGATTGAATCTAGTGAACTCAGAATTATGTACCCCACTGCAATGCTTCCTGGTTTTGATCTACCTCGTCAAGCTCGGTCGTCCTAACTAAATCGAATTCGACTAAACCGTGGAAGATACAATGCGAGGCAACTACAAGTGGGACACCAAACGGCAATTGAAGATCTAAATCACAAACAGAAAGGATGTCCCAATCGAAAAATTGGTGGTGACCTAGCGGATTTTTTTCTACTTTGCATATCCCCCGAAGGATGAAGATTGACTCGTGTTGTGTGCGTAAAAATGCAGCTGGTGGAGTCATAACTCTTTATGAAAACTTGAAACCTGTTCCAAACTCATTCTTCTCCATTCTTATCAGCACGCTACACAG
>JANTFA010139953.1:0-12349 GCA_026413405.1 Phytosciara flavipes
GGACAAAAAATCCACAAAATGTTCACTGACTTCTGACTTCTGTTCAACATTTTTTTTTCTCCTCTCGCTTGTTGGTTTTTTTTTCTTCTCCTTTTTCCCTAAAACATTCAAGAAGCAACGTTCACATTTTTCTTTTCATTGTTCCACATTTCATTCGGTTCTCGAATAGAAAATGAAAAAAAATCTTGTTCCCCGATCCTTTGTTTTTCCCGTTCTGTTGCCAATAGTAGAAAAAAATAATCGAATTTCCACCAGTCGCGTAGAAGGCGTGTCCACACAAAATACGAAATAATTGGGGCGCACCAACATCGTTCATTGGTAGAATACAAGCGGACATTTATTCACGCCATTACTGTGTGGAATGTGTGCTGTGTATATTTTATGGTAAAACGCAAGATAATATAAATCAACCCCACCATTTTCCATTCATAATATGCACTCGCAATTGAGAGATGAAAATCAACGCACAACGTTGTTGGTGAATACAGCTGAATGTCGGCGCAAATATTATATTCAGTCGAAAAGTAAACGTACTTTCTGGTGTGCTTGCATATGAAATTTTGTTACGCGAACCAGAAGCAAATATCATTCCGAAATCTTCATGGGTACACGATTCCCGTTCTTGCCGCTAGTTCAGGAAAATTAGTAAGCCGCCAAGAGATGATGATGAAATAAATTCATAAAACACATCACAGAGAGAAATGAAAAGCGGCGCCATTTCTTTGGTTTCATTTATTTAAGCGAAGACCACGTATATCGCAGCACTCACAAAACAAAGCCAAATTTACTTTAATTCAAGGCTGTGGAATGTTTCCCCTATCTGATGAAGAAGATGCTTCTTGCGCTTACTGTACTCCGCATTCGGCTCGAATCGGCATCATTTGTTCCAATGACATACTATTTCCATGCTACTAAAACTGGGCAACGGTATCTAGGATCAGGTAGAAATAAGGGATCATTCACAAATTACGCAAGCTCTACAATGGAAGAGTGGTCCACAGAAGCGCACGCTTTATAATCTTTTTGAAAATTTTTTCCATATATTTTGGCGTGCAAAGGGAGATGGGGATCTGTCGCTTTCTAATAATTCCTTGTTATTTGAATGCAAAATTTTGTGGTGACTTTAAGGACGAGGACTTAAGTTGATGACATTGCTAACAAATATTTGTAGCATGAAAATTGAATTGCGTGTGCAGGATCGTGAAATATGAAGCGGTTTTGACACAGTGTATTAGCTGCTAAATTCAACGATATCACTTTTCGAAAGCATCTCGTTTTCTTCGAACTTACCGCTGATGCAATCGGTCTCTGCTGTAATCTACTATTTTGCCACTGTCATGATTGTCATGAGCATATAACTCGAACAGTGTTACTGTGCAGTGTGCATTTATATAGCGACGGGAAGGAGACCTTCCAAATTTATCTTTTGTGTTTTAGTCAAATTTGGCTGGAAATAAGAAAAATGTCTTTAAAAGCGCATACGACGAGAATAGTTATTTGTGTATTGGTTTTGGACCATTAATTTCGAGGAGGAAACTACAGCATTATTTACCGGATGATTGACTTTTTTGATTCTTGCCCTAATTTTTGTGATTTTTTTATGGTAAAAATTCTAGAGCATTCGTCGGGAGGGTACAAATACTTTCAGGTAGCAATGAGCTGTGAGCAAGAGTTTACAAAAAGTAGGTGCCCACTTACCACGAATCTGTTTATCGAGCTCATTATTGTATGTAGAACTACTAAAATAGGAATCGCATCATAATTTTCCACCTCAGCAATTGAAAATTCCTCGTGTGTCTTCGGCGCTAAATTCTGGCAAATGTATCGACAGTTTTAAATGACTCTTAACCTCAGAAAATGACAAATTCACATGCATAACCATACATTTTGTGCAAAAAATGGGTTTTCAATTTCCATACATTTTGTGCAAAAAATGAGATTTTTTTGACTTTCTGAATGATTTTGTGATTTTTATGAGCCGCATGTACCATGACTTTCGTAGCAGTTTCCCCCTCGATTAATTTTAGGTGTGTCTCAAATCAATCATCCAAACAAATATCAAAAAAAAAATTCATGCAAAGCGCCGATTAGAATCATAGCTTTACTACTTCAAATTGCTAGTTTTTCTTTCCATTTCGTTTGCTCACATGCGTCAGTGATGCGTCAGTAAGCATATGCAAGGCTTAAAGACAGCGAGCTGCTCAGACATATACCACTCATACAAGCAGGACAGACACTCAGGCCTTACATGAGACACAACAGTAGATAGCCTTGAGCTTGAGCATATCATTAGAAAGGTATCCCAATTATTACTTTATTTTAGCAGACCGAAATTAAATATTTCACTTCATTTATTTTGACGAACGTTTTTCGTTAAATCACGAATTCAGCTAGAGCTCTCTTTTTGGCTCGAAATTCAGCAACTTGACCGTCCTCCTCAAAGAAATCAACGTGGCAACTCATAGATCGATCGAACAATTTTACTGATTCGGAATTTTAAAGAATGGAAAAATTTTGTGCAGACCTGGACCTGGTTGACAAAGGTTCGATTGGATCATTCTGTCGATAGCAGAATGATCTGCACGTACAGCATTTTTGAAAATCAGACCATTTCATGCAAATCACCAATAAAATTGTTGCCTCATTTTTATTCGAGCAATTTTTCCCATAATTTCTTACCCTATACCCTATTCATCAACCGAAAAGCTCAAAGCACTTCTCCGAAACTTTCGCTATAGTAAATAACATGTTAACTCAGTCGATATAGCGTAGATGGCATTGCTACCTGACAGTTGCAGCATGGCCAAACAAATGCATGGAAGTTGAATCGATTTTGTAAATAAGAGTTAGTTTGATGATCCAAAATAATTGTTTATGGAATCACGGTCCGTTGAGCGGATTTGTGTTAGGAACGATTCGTTTTCCGGCTTGATAAATTGCTCGTTCTGTTTGATTACATTTCCATTCTGCTAAATCCAAGACTTAACAAATTCACGCCGTAAGTGCGCCAAAAATATTTGAATTTTGAACGAACTATCTGTCAATTTAACGCTACCACCATACGAAAAGTGTGCGTCAAAACAAATATTTTTGCGTTTGTTTTCGAATCTGCATACCAATTATGCGCACTTAATGTATGAACTGTCTCCTTTTCTATGTTTCTTTTAAAAGAATCGATACAACGAATCCCCGAACCGTGTGTTGTTGCTTCCAAGTCTCTTATCTCAAATACTGAAATGGAAAAATTTGTTGTTACCTACTGGATTGGACATTTTATTTTTCTAAATCGCCGCCGCAATTCACAACTTTCGCCAGTATGACATATTTTGGTAGATCGGTGCCTAAAGAGGCAACGATAGATCCAGTCGTTAGAATCGATTCGAACAGCGCATGAATGGTCTTCATGAGCGAATGGAATTGCCAATTAAAAAATCTAGGCAAAATATCTGCATCTCCATCAACAATAACTTGAATGGCACAATCGTCGTCATTTGAATTTTATATTTTGTTGATGTATTTCGTTAAATACTACGTTCCGACGAGACGATCTTTCAGACAGTAGGAATGAAGTTCATAAGACATGCCATAAGACATAAGACGAGTCATTTCATACATTCGATATGAAAATCGATTTTCTGCACGTCTCAAGAGTTTTGTCTACGGATTCTATGTGAACAAAGAAAAGTTCGGCCATGTTGCAACCATTTTGACATTTCATCCGTACTATGAAAATTGCTCAGATGCTCCTTCTATCTGGGGTGCAACGCGACGCCATCTAGGTATCATTTCTCTGTCTAAAATGTACTACTTCTATAAGTTGATAATTAGTTATCATATATCTCAAACACCCTGTATAAAGACTGATATGCTACACAGATACATTGATCATCATAGTAATTCACTTTAATCAGCAAAAAAAATAAATCAACAGTGAAAATAAAGTTTTTCTGGAATAACTTCCAGATCCCTGGCCGCACATAGCCCAACTTCGAAGAATGAAATTCTACAAAATAAAAAAAAGAATCATACAAATTGGTTGAGAATTACTCAAGTTATCGTGCCCCCCAAAAAAAAGCGTCACATGAATTAACGTTTTTTCCATAACCTTTCACACAACGTATTTTCTGCTGTAAGACCCTGACTTTCAGTCAAGGGAATAATATTATGAACTATTGTGAAGCATGAATTTAAACCAAGTACGAAATGCAAAATTACCGAAAATTACTCCCGATATTTTCTCGTCCCCTTACTTTCGTTGGCATGATGAGGACGAGCAATTGTTTGGGAAGCGAATATTACCCGCTCATCTGAAATCAACGTTGAATTCCAGACTGTATACGGCTAAGAGTGTAAAGACAGAAACAACGATCCTTTGATAAAAGCCGTCGCCGCAAAAATTGCCTACATTGACAAGCAGTGACACCGAAGATGTCAAATGTTCACGTTCTCTGAATGGTAAAGTTCACTGCAACAAATTTTACAATAATTTCGAGTTTAAAGTGGGATAACGCCTTGAAACACCAAGGAATATGAAGTTGGATCAATTGCCAACCGAGATGCTGATGAAAACCATCAGCTATGTGCCAGCATTTCAAGAAATTTTACGAATCAACAAACAGTTCTACGGCATAGCGTGCAAAATGAATGATTCGAACATTTGTGTACGGATCAGATGGCGGTACTTCGAGTTTATACTGGGCAACAATATGGCAAGGTATCGATGTTTTCAAAATTTGAATCGGAAAATAACTAAACTACACGTCGGAGGCGAAGTACTAAAAGAACCCTGTCCAATTGAAAACGAGCGATGGATAATTAATGTTGTTGCAAAGTTTTCATCGAACATCAAAGTGTTGCAATTGGCGAATCTCACTATGGACGAGTCCACATTAATAGAAATTCTATCGTTGATCCCTAACGTCGAATTTCTTGAATTGAATCAAGTTGTACTGAAAACTTTGAGCCAGTCGTCGGCAAAACCTCGCTGCGTAGATGACCTAAACTTAAAGAAACTGAATGAATTGTGGATCCTCGGATGTGACTACTGCTTTGCTGAAATTTTTAATCGAGTACCAGCTGGAGTCCTTGCGGAACTGCGATTAAAAACGTTCCACTGGAATACACTGAGCGTTTTACTCCATCGGCAATATAACATCAAGAAATTGAACTTGGAATGCATAATGGGCGATGTTCATGGCCTTGCCACGAACATATTTGACAATTTCAGCCTGGAGTCGCTGGAGCTGGATGCCACCAATATGAACAGCGCCACGTCAACGGCAATTTTATCAAAACATACCGAATTGAGATCTCTAAATTTAACGGGTGGATATCGTTCGGTTGTTGATGAGCACATCATGAATGTCATCACTGACCTTACCGAATTGGAGATACTATCAATGCATGTCAGGCGGATTCCAGCCTCTTCTGTCGTGAAGATCTGGAAATTGGAAAATCTGCGTGATTTGAACCTGAAATGTTACGGCATCGACTGTACAGCTCTCAAAATACTGGCTGGAACGGTCAACACTTCAATTCAAAAGCTTACAACGTGGAGTCAACCTATTTCAATGGATGCCATCGCTGCATTAGCAAAATCTGCACCGGGTTTGAAGTATTTCCAGCCGACGCGATATCGAACACCGAACAGTATGCAGCTGGACGCATTTATGCGGCATTTCAATTCCATCGAAGCTTTTAATATTAGAATTGGAGGTGAGCCTTTACCCGACGCAGGTAACTATTACAATCCAAATCTGAGAGAATTAATAATTACCAACGAAGGTAGTAATCTACATTTCTACAAGTGGCTACCAATATTAAGTGCTTCCTATCCCAATCTGAAGAGATTAAACTTGACGGCACATTATCCGCGAATTTCTTTTAAAATTGGATCGATTCTGAATGGATTTCCTAAACTTGAATCGCTGATAATTAGAGCATCACGACCAGTGATCGAAGATGATTTGGATTACTTGTGCGGTCAAATTGGCAAATTAAAATTTCTGTCATGGGGTTATACCCAGGACCTTGACTTAATCGATAAACTTGCAAGGAAACTCAGCTATGGTTATGGTTTTGTTTGTGGAAGCCTTGGTGACATTTTAAACGTAGCCGTTGACCGATATACATTGCATTGTGAACATCATGTATACTAAAGACGTTCAGCGCCCTAATCAATAAATGCATGCAATTCGAAAACAGAATTATTTTTTGAAAAGTTTGAACGCAACTCATGCTGCCGTTTTGAATCCGAAGCAATGTGGAAGGCTGGTTATCCTGCTCCATGTAAGCATTTGAGCATAACGTTCTACCCTCTAAAATGATACTAAGGATTGTAAGAACAATTGAAGAAACATTTATTCAATCCATTGACTGATTGAAAATTTAGTCAACGCTGTGTCAAGCACCGAAGATAACTATCTCATATGTCGAATAGAGTGATGGAATCATATTGAGACTCCTCATCATTTCAATCATCTAAATGTATTGGTATTCGTCTGTAAGAATATAGTGAAATATTGCTGAAGCCACGATTCCATCCTTTTACGTATAGCAAAGTACACAAAATACTGCACTTCGAGTAATATATCTAAGAATCCAATCTTTTCAACCCCATACTCCAACCAACTAAAAAACGGTTTTTTTATTAGCCCAAAGCGCTCAAAACACTCCGAATCCTACGCTAATGCAACGCAAATTCACTGAACATGCCATAGATGGCGCTGCTGACTGATAGTTGAAGACAGTATTCA
This sequence comes from Phytosciara flavipes, assembly GCA_026413405.1. Taxonomy (NCBI): domain Eukaryota; kingdom Metazoa; phylum Arthropoda; class Insecta; order Diptera; family Sciaridae; genus Phytosciara; species Phytosciara flavipes. The sequence goes on from JANTFA010139953.1 coordinate 6,756, forward strand.
AACGAAAACGCGGAATTTTTATTTGCTTTGATAACGAACATCAATTTGTATCATACAGGCTACGATAGCGGATGAGTAGAGTCTCAATTTCACATAAACCGTTTTCAAGTTCACTTTTGTGGTTCTGGTTGAAAAATATTTAAATAGAGTCGTGAGGCCACGTCTGATTTTTTCTTATAATCTTTTTGAGGGATTCAAGCTTTGCTCAAAACAACACTCAGCTTTGTGATCCGCTCGGTGATTTTTAAGAACTGACACTAGGGTCAGCCAGGACCAATTGAATTTTATAGCTCAAGAGATCGATTTGCTGACAACGTCTTCGCTGATATTTGCGTAATAGTCGTCATGTCAACATCAATCGAAGGAAAACGGTCAGCGATCAGCGAAACATGCAAACGACTGCGAGCTCACACCCTAATTGCAGCAGTGGGTCAAAATACAAATAACCCAAGTTGGAATTAAACAACTTTAATGTAGTGGGGATCCAAGAGAATGGTTGGGATGGTTGGGCCAGTTTAGTCGATCTGTGAAGTCATCACTTTAGCGATGTTACATAAATTCCAATATCTGATTCAGGCTACAGTTAAAAAGTAATCTGCTCATGATTTGGTCAAAGGTTTTCCTCCAACGGCTTTGAACTATCCTAAGGCGATTATAGAGTATCTAAAATCTCGTTTTGGCAATACGAATATGTTATTTTAGTGGAGGAGTTTTGCTCTTTTTGTCCCCTTTCGAATCGGCGTTTCGTTGCTATGATGGAAACCGAATATAACCCGCTCATCTGAAACCAACGTTGAATTCTAGACTTTATACGGCCATGCGAAACAACGCTTCTTTGACATGAGCCGGCGCCGCAAAAATTGCCTGCATTGACAACCAGTGACATATGTCAAATGTCACGTTCTCTGAAAGTATAAGTGAGTAGTATCAACGAAACCATTCTGCGCAACAAATTTTATAATAATTTCGAATTTTAAAGTGAGATAACGCCTACAAAAATCAGATAAATATGAAGTTGGATCAATTACCGACCGAAATGCTAATGAAAATCTTCAGCTATGTGCCAGCATATCGTGAAATTTTACGAGTCAACAAGCTGTTCTACGGCATAGCGTGCGAAATGAATGACTGGAACATTTGTGTACGGATTATATGGGGAAACTTTGAGTTTATAATGGGCAAGAATACGTCAAGCTATCGATGTTTTCAAAATTTGAATCGGAAAATAACTAAACTACACATCGAAGGCGAGGACGCAAATGACCACTGTCCAATTAAGGACGAGCGATCGATAATTAATGTTGTTGCAAAGTTTTCATCCAGCATCAAAGTGTTGCAATTGGCGAATCTCACTATGGACGAGTCCACATTAATAGAAATGTTATCGTTGATCCCTAACGTAGAATTTCTTGAATTGAATCAAGTTGTACTGAAAACTTTGAGCCACTCGTCGGCAAAACGTAGATGTGATGATGACCTAAACTTAAAGAAACTGTGCAAATTGGGGATCGTCAGATGTGACTACTACTTTGCCGAAATTGTTAATCGCCTTCCAGCTGGAGTCCTCGCAGAACTGCGACTAAAAATTTTCCACTGGACTACATTGGCCGCTTTACTCGATCGGCAATCAAACATCAAGAAATTGAACTTGGAAAGAATAATGGGCCGTGTTCATGGCATTGCCACGAACATATTTGACGATTTCAGCCTGCAGTCACTGGAACTGGATGCCACCAATATGAACAGCGCCACTTTGACGGCTATTTTATCTAAACATACCGAATTGAGATCTCTAAATTTAACGGGTGGATCTCGTTCGGTTGTTGATGATCACGTTATGAATGTCATCACTAAACTTACCGAATTGGAGATACTATCAATGGATGTCAGGCGGATACCAGCCTCTTCTGTGGTGAAGATTCGGAATTTGGAAAAGTTGCGTGATTTGAACCTGGATTGTGCCGGCATCGACGGTACAGCTATGAAAGTACTTGCTGAAACAGTCAACTCTTCAATTGAAGAGCTGAGGCTATGTTGCGAAGCTGTGTCAATGGATGCCATCGCTGCATTAGCAAAATCTGCACCGGGTCTGAAGTATTTCGAGCCGACACGATATCGAACTCTGAACAATGGGGAGGTGGACGCATATCTGCGGCATTTCAATTTCATCGAAGTTTGTAATATTAGAATTGGAGGCAGACCTTTACATCTCAACGCAGGTAATTATTACAATCCAAACCTGAAAGAATTAATAATTTGCGACGGCGCCAGCAGAAATCCACATTTCTACAAGTGGCTACCTCTATTGAGTGGATGCTTTCCCAATCTGAGGAAATTTAAACTGAAGGCACTTTCTCGGCGAGTTTCCTTGGAATTTGCACCAATTCTGAAGGCGTTTCCTAAACTTGAATCGCTGACAATTAGAGCAGTACAACCGGCGATCAAAGATGATTTGGATTGGCTGTGCAATAATATTGGCAATTTGAAATACTTTTCATTCGGTTATATCGTTGACTTTACATTATTCGGAAGACTTCCACAGGCATTTGCCTATTATGGTTTTGTGTGTGAACGCAATACTGACATTTTAAACGTAGCCGTTGACCGATATTCATTGTATTGTAAAGATTACCAACAAGATTACGCATAGGAAATACTTTGAACACCGCAATCTAAAAACTAAAATCTTTGTCAATGTCAATAAATAAAAAAATTTCGAAAGAGGAAAATTTTTTTTTTCAAAATTTCGATCGGAGTTCATGATGCCGTTTTGATCTCGAAGCTATATCGACACGGAAGGCTGGTTGTAAGTATTCAAGCATAACGTTCCAGACTACAATATGATACCAAGTATGGTGAGGACATTTAAAGGTTAATTTATTCAATTTATTACCTGGTAGAAAATTTAGTTAATACTTTTTCTAGCTCAGAAGCTGACTAGCTTCATAGATGCCGTAATGATGAATCGACTCGACATAACATCCTTTTGAATAGAAAAATTTGTGTTTCTAACAAATTACCTCGAATCAAACTAAACAAAACACTTTGAACAAACGAAGTAACAGATTTGCGAAATATAATCGCGGTATGAATGCCGTTTCTGAAAGGTTAATTACTTCCCAACTGGATACTTTCCAAATCTACAACTACTCGAGCTTGAATAGCAGAAGACAAGTTGGTCACAGGCGACAAGCATGTCATTTCAACCGGCGAAATATCGAATTGTTTAATTTAATCTCAAAAATGTCAACAGATATATTTCAAGTCCTTCGTTTTATTGTTTAAGCATTTTTTTTGTAACGATATCTAAGGCGCAGTGTACATCCTTGTCGTCGTCCGTCTGTAAGTACATACTGAAATATTGCTCAAGCCCCGATTTCATCCTTTTACGTATAGTAAGGTGTAAGAAATATTGCACTTCGAGTAATTAATCGAAAATCAAATCATTTTTATTACATACTCCAACCAACTAGATGTTTCTTTAAAGCTCAAAGCACTCAGAACACTCCGAATCTTGAGCTAATACGATGAAAACTCACTGAACATAACGTAGATGGCACTGTTGAGTGATAGCTGAACGTATTGTTCAAACGAGTCAATAAAACAGTTTTGTAAGTCTCGACCGATTTCGAAAAGATGCAATTTATCAATGTTTCAAGTTCGTTCTTTTCTGAGAATGGTTCATTATACGTATTGAAATGGGGTAAACTCACGTATATTGCGTAAAACTATACCATTTCAATACTTATAGTGAGAATAGCTATTTGTAATTAGGGTTTTAGAATTCTGTCACGACTTTCCGAACATCGACCAGGTGGAAGTAGGGACGACTGTGTCTGTTAGTGCTGCTATAGTTATGTTGCCACTGTGTGCCTGCGGTGCAGTGCATTAAAATTGTTATTTTTGCATAAATTAGAGAAATTTGATGTGTGTTCAAACCTGTCTGAACTTATCTGAACGAGATTGTGTTGTTTTGCATTAGGTTTTGCACTTTCTGGTTATGCTGTTGCATTTTTGTGGTAGATGACTTCACCCGGATGACGGCTCGTCAGTAAGGATCTATGAGCGTAGGACATTTCGCGACTACAAGTTTGTCCTCAGCTCCTCCAGAGCTAGTCATTTTATTCAAACTGATAATATTAGGTTTTCTGACGCAAAATTTATTCAAACTGTGTCCTGGATGCTAACTGCTTTGTGAAGGGACGGTTAGTGGAACAACTGATACGCGAAGTACCGAGGCCGACGCAGTTGTCATTGATACGGTAGCTATTGGTGCTAATGATCACTTAACGTGAACAATGAAACGGGTAAGGGAAGCGAAGAGTATAGCAAACTCTGTCCGATTGTTACTTGTTTGCTTGATTTCGTTGGACCGGAGCCGACACTTTCAATTTCAAAAATAACAAGAGAAATATTTGATGCACAATGGTTACGGCTAGAACATCAGCAACAATGGCTACGAAAAGAACATAAGCAACAATGGACTTCTTATCATGGAGGCATGCTTGCGTACGAAGCATTTTAGACCCGCCCTATCACAATCCTGGAGCGACGAATTCCTGAATCTTCCTAAATCGGAACTTAGGCGAGTAGTTGGTACAATTATGAAAAATTGCATCTACACAGACTATACAGGACTATCAATCCTATCTGTTCTTGTGGTCTGGCCCTTGATACCGGTGTACACGTCCTTAGGGATTTTCCGTTCTACACCTGTTTCAGGTTTGACACCTTCGGGTATTGCAAACCCTATGATGAAGATATACCGTCTTTAAATAGACAGCGTCTTAATCAACTCCTTTCAAAAACCCGAAGGTTCCAGTGACAGATAGAGCATGGTTCGAGAGTAGGGAATGCAATCCTGATATTAATATCGTTGTCAATATCGGAAAAACTCAATATCGGTTTTGACTAAAAAATGTCGGTATTAATATCGAAAATTTGAAAGCCCAATTTTCAACCGAAAATGTAACATTTGACTGACAAAATGGCCTAAATAATTGCGGACATATAAAACTTGCTCACATCTTAACGATGGAGAGGTTCCCTTGACTTAAATATTTTTAAATAATTCATGAAATGTTGTATATTTCAACAAAGAACAAGTGACGTGGCTTTTTTCTGTGTTTTTGGTTGAACGTGACGATTGAATCAATACTATTCATATTCTGGGTAACATAGAAGTTGAGAACACATTCCTTAAGATACCAATTGTACGTGCCGATGAAGGAGTCAGAATAAACGAATCTCCACAAAATACTGAATGCTGAATACAAATCTACATTCTCCGTTTGACATTTAGAAAGGGAAAAAATCGAGCGAAATGCTCAATAAGGTAGTCAACACAAATACACTAATTCATTACGGCGGAAATTCAGACTCAGTCAAATAAATCCATTTCCGTTGAAAAGCCGCATTTTCAAATTACCGCTTGAAATTGATTGGAAATCTTGTACAATTTCAGTTCTGTTGGCAACCCTTTGAAGACTTTCTATAGAAATGTGACGTTTGATGGATGACAGTCGTTGAATTCAAACGATAATGGTTCAATGCAAACTTCATACTTTATGTGGAATTCATGTGGAAACGAGCGC
>JANTFA010139964.1:0-12347 GCA_026413405.1 Phytosciara flavipes
ATTTGAAATAAGCGGGAACATTTGAATATCACCAGCTGTACAATGGGCCCAACGGTGGCCTCCGTACGAATCTTACTTTGGTAAGCTGGAGTTAATAAAAAAAATTGGTAAGTTTGATTTGATCGCCGTTCTGTTCATGTTAAACGAATGTGAGAGCATCGGCACAGCTCATAAGGTAAGGTTCATTAAAAAGAGCAGATGAAGCTTAGTGTAAAAAAACCGACTAAAGCCGCAGTGAAGGTGAAACGCCATTTTTCAATCGGCCACACTTTCAACATTGTCATCTGGCTGCCTTCTTTAGTTATAAAATTGGTCAGAAATAAGGCAGTCTGTTGTCAAAATACCAATTTGGGTGAATTGGATCTAGTGCCTAAACATCTCATATACCACCAGGTCACACCTCGACACCATGCTGCAGCTTTCTTGTAGACATTACATTGTCATCAATGACTCAAGGAGCAGAGTGGTAATTACTGCTATTTAAAGCAGCCGATCAGCTATGACGCTCGAATTTGCATCTCGAGATAGAGCTTCGGAGTAACGATGTTAGATGGCACACATCATCGTTTCAGTATAATTCACTAGACCCAGTTTTAATGACGATTGTGCATGTATAAAGTCAAAATATGTCGGTTCCTCACCCCTACCATATAAAGTTGAATCGCTAACCAATGAAACGATATTTCGAACTAATTGAGTTATTATCTGACCTCTCAGCATGTGCTATTGTTTCGACTCGTAAGAGTGACCGCTACGAAAGAGAATGATGGCTACTTCAGCCCACCAATGTGTGAGTATAACGGTCAATAAACACCAACCAATTATATTACGCTGGCAGCTTGAGGTTCTTATAGGAAGCTGCTTTTAAATTATCAAATGCTTATGATCAATGGATTAGGTATTGCTTCGGCATAGGTCGACATAGATGCAATTTTGACACTCAATTTCCCGGTCAAAATTGCAAAGTTTTATGAGGATCCGATACCCTGATTCTAATATTCAAAAGTTTCATGCAGTAGACATAGGATCAATATAGTGCCTGAAAAACTAATTTGAACTTGTCTCTTGAAAGATAATTGTAGCCAAAAATAAGGAACCGGCACAAAGAGGCACTCTATTTGTAAATTTGAATTGTTGTAAAGTCAGCCTTTCAACTTATTAGTCGACGAAACTATGACCGACTCTGATTGACTTTTAAAAGAATTTCATTAACGAAATTGAGTGATTCGGCTTTTTAAAACGACTCAAATATTCGACTTTAATCTAAACAGAAAGGAACAGGTAGAAACGAATGATTGCCGTTACATAATTTGGATTAAAATTCAGATTAAACAAATTGCATACCAACTGGAAACTCTCAGAACTTTATTCATATAAATTCAATCAATTTATGCATCAAAAACGAAGCAGCTCCTTTGCACAAAATTCAATTTGTTATAGTGCATGCCGTGCATACCACGTTTCAGTAAAATACTCTTTCGCTTTTCGGTGTTTTAATTTCCCTTCTTGGCGGAGTCTCTTTCCATCGACCAACACAACTCAAAGTTCGTCTTTTCATCGAAAAACACAACTCAAATTTGTTTTATTTTCGCAGAAAAAAAATTTGTTTTAAAAAGGTAAATATTTGAAGCTTATTAATAAAGACAATCCACATCACGAACTAATCGACACACGTCATAAAGTGTACGAAGTACGAAAGTTAGGTGGGACCAAAATAGTTTCTCGCACGAACCAAAATCAAGTTATTGGATGGGAGGGTATTGATCAAACAAAATATTTTTATTTTTAATGAAATTAAAGTTATCAAAATGTAGGCATTACATTTCCATAGTGTCGATCGCAATATAGATTCTCCAAATAACGGAGTAAAATCTACGAAATTTTCATCATTCAACAAAATTTTACAGCCAGCTGCATTCAGAAAAGTTCTTTTCCATTGATTTTTCTTAAATGTCATGCAATTTGTACAGCCCATTGAATTTTTCTTAACGTATACGCAGCCGACTTTTTTATTCGTAATTTCATTTCTGTTCACGAGATAAGATGACGAACAATCCACGCGCTTAGCGCGGCTTCACCAATCACTATTATGCGAAAACTTCCCAAATACTGAGATGAGTTTGCGGCCAGAGTGAAGCGAGAACTGTCATCCACACGAGTCGCGGAATTTCTCTTGAAATGTAAGACAATTCCGACGAATGTGACTCTTACTTACTCTTACTCTCTTACTTGAGTAATCATGACATTTCTTTATATCGACACAGAGCCAGACTATGTCTTAGCCTTGAGGTTTCAAAATCTTGCAGCCATTGACTTTTTCAACCAGTTGCTAGCAGAAATTTAAAATTTTTTGTAACACAGAAATGTTTAAAATCTTGCGCAATTTGAGTGGCGGTGTATAGAAAAACGTGCGAATGCAGCGGTAGCCTTACAACGAAAACAATCAAATTGACATGACGCATCAAAATAATCAAAATTTCATGGAGCAAAGTAATTATTAGTCAAGGAATATGACCCACTCTAATAGGTGGAGCCTATTTCTTTGAACGGCGGTATAAACTAACTTTCTTGCTTGAATGAAGCTAGAAGATTGATGTCTTCTTGGTCATTTTAAAATATCGTTTAAGAAAATTGAATTGACTGCACCAATGACAGTTAGATTATTTGACATTTAAGAAAACTAAAAAATCAAACGAAACACCACTCTTTTGAATGCAGCTGGCTGTAGTACCATTTTTACACTATTGAATTCTGATATATCTAGATATTGAAAAAGTTTACCCATTATTGCCGGATCGAATGAGGTTGAGCCCCCTGATGCTATTGAGCCACCTCCCTTTGCCTCTCAAATTACACGATAAATTCAATGTTTATTCGTAACACACAATCACTATAAATTCACTCGTTGCGTTGCGTTGCAGAAAAACAGAAACCGCACAAATTCAAATCTACAATTGTTGTTGTTGTTGATGGAATAACGTTATACACACACAGCACCCAGAGATAGATTGTTTGGCGTTCGTTGCTTTAATAACACTGATCAATTAAAAATGTAAAAAAACATCTAAAGCTCGTCGAAATCGTCCAATTTGATTAAGTGTATGGAATGCATGCATGTGTATTATGCATGGGGCAACAGCAATACTAATGATTCATCAATCATAACACACATTTTATTTATATCTTTTCACCTACTAATGTATTTGAATGGTTTCAGTGTTGTGCGTTGTTGTTTCATTTTTATTTTTACATTTCAGATAACAGTTTCGTTATCGGAATGCAAGCGTTATTGAGTAAAAAGTTTACGTCATTTTTACCAAAATCGTTGTACACACACACTCGGCTCGGCATTTCGATTTATAGCGAACCTTTTTTCGATCAATGAAGAAAAAAAGTTGTATTTTTATATCAACAAAGCACATGTAGACATTGGCACACATGCACACACTCATATATTTGTAAGTGTATTGTATAACATTTATGGCCTATTAGTAAATACACACAGAGAAAAATAGGAAACGAAAGGTCTATCTACTATCCTTTCCCATTCATATAACAAACGCACTATAAACACACACCAGGACAAAGCATTCAGACTTTGCAATGAGACCAACATGAAAAATCAAATTTGCATTGTCACACTCGCCATACGGCCTCGAATGACAATCTATACACATCTAGTGCTGGAAATGGTAATTTATGCAACCGAGTGATGACCACTTGAAACCCTTCCTCATCGAAGGGAGTTGGGAGTACAATGAAAATGTAACTTGCGTGCTACACCAGATAGCTTAATCGGTAGAGCGTTGGACTCATACGCGAAGGATCCCGGGCTATAACCCCGGGGTGAACAATCCTACTTGGCTTTTTCTAATCAAGTATTCGCTAGTAATAGTTACTAGTCTCTATGAACTATCATAATATCAATGTAGTTCTCACAAAGTCACATGTGCTACACATATCATTACGTCACAACCATGACTCTTTATAATAGAAGAGATGGAAGCTCACATAGAGTTTAAGTCGAAAAATGCAAGAATGGGTTTCATTAGAAATAAATAGTAAGCACAAAGGCCTATTTTAGGCCAAGGTACAGGGTTCGTCCCGCCCAATTAACCTAATACTACGTGCGTAGCACTGATACTAGCATGAACATAAGAAACACTCGGAGGCTTATGCAATCTTAATATGCCTTCCATTTCTTTCGGACAGACAGAAGGCGTGTTCATCTTGTGTGACTAAAACACACAACACATGCAAACGTACACGCATACCTGTATGGAAATTTGGAGGCTTTTTGACGTTTCAAATTTCAGTGTTCTTGCTAGTAAGCAGTGCTATGCTACGTGTTATAAGGTATAGGAAAAGTACGGACAAGAGGTCTGCAAATCTGTAAAACGTGAGAACGAGATTTATGAATGGTCCCTAAATATTTTTTAGACATTAGATGACATTGTGTAGATTGTCACACGTGCCTAAAAAGTCATTTTTGGAACATCCTTAAATCCTGTACCCACATTTTACTGATTTTTCCACCGCTCCCTTCCCTATTGTTCGTTCTGTTCATATACAGGATGATCCCTTTTATCACCAAGTTGCATATAACGTTTTCCTATAAAAACGCAACTAAAATTTCACTTCTCGTCACTGAGTTAAGATAACTGCATTTGCATTCCCTACGGTCGAAAGTGGCTTATTACAGGGCTACAAGGAAAAGTGAATTGACTCAAAGCTCAAAAGCAAACAAGACTTCTGTATGAAATATGCCTAATCACGTAAAGCCAAGTACATCCGTGGTGTGATTCCCTCAGTACTCAGAAATAACTCAGATGAGTAAGTTTAGTCATTCGCCAGTTTCATCAAATGTATAAAAGAAGGGCCTTAGAAGTGTGGGTTACTACTCAACGACATTACTGCTGAAATGGAGATTATGTATTGACACTTCTTGTGGTAATGCCTTTTGGTCTACATTTAAATGTAGAAGGTAGAAGCGCGAATTGGAAGCGCGTGGCACGTATATCTCGTTAAATCAGAAACCACTTCGTTTCGCTTTTTTCGTCCCACTTCACTGACTGGACACATCATAAAAATAATTTCTTCATTGTCACACCATTTCTAGCGAATTTTGTAATATTTCCACATTTTCTGCTGCAAATGATTACGAAGAAAAAATTACAAAATTCCTACTAAAAGTGGATCGATGATAAGGTTAAAAACAACAAAAACAAAAATGATTCAATTACGGCATTTTTCTCTGTGTATGGCGGAAAGCTTATCAAAAATATTGTGCACTAAACTTCGAATTGTCTATTACGTGAATCAAAAAAGTTGAGATAAATAATTAGTACTTTGCACTTTGAACAAACACCAATTGATGACGGGACTAAACCGAATAATGTGGCGTAGCAAAAGATTCAGTTTTAGATAAATGGAAGATTCAGACATCTCTTGCAATGCAAATGAACAATATGAAGTTTTGCTTGCTGATTATTTCTCATAGGTAGTGGACAGAGCAATGACAAAAACAAGCAATCAGCTCTGGCTGGTTCCAGTCGTTTAAGGTTTATTCTATGCGAAAACTGATATAGAGTAACGGATGCCGTATCAGTGTGTTCAATGAATAATTCGATAATAAATAATAAAACTGCTTGTCGCCCGTGCAAGGTTAATTCGATTTGTATTTGTTACAATGCTCAAGCTACTTATAAGTCCTATTCAATGGAAGGTACAACAGGTATGCAAGACGCCAAAACTTACTTCACCACAGCATGGGTATGGGATACATCCTAGTCAAGAAGTGCTATAAATTTTTGTGTGTTGTATTCTCACAAGTACACGCATTTTTCAACATTCCCGAAAGGATTTTCAGTACAATAAGTTCCCAGAAATCAATCGGCTTACCCATAATGTTTTCGATGAAGCCACACATTTTTCTCTGTGTGTGGTTGTATGCATGCAGCCGAGAGACTACATTAAAAGAGACAAAGTGCACTTTATATAGAGCGCTCCAAAATAAATGGGAATAGATTTTCTTCATTGTTTATGGCCGAACCAATGAATGGAATGTACAAAATTTTAGAGATATTTAATTACGATTGATATTCACTCAATGTCGGCATATTCTGAATTTTGGTTTTGGTTCTGGAATAACCTGGGCGATGCGGGTAATTTACAAATAAACACAATAGAAATTTGAAAACATAAAATTCACAATAGTCTTTCGTTATTGCCATTTCAATGTTGCAAAATTTTGCTTTATTCAATGAATTCATTAATTCATTAACATAAGGAGGACCTCTACGAGTAGTGTACGACATATAGCTCGTTGTCCATAGAAGGCATACATCTCAAAACTACTCTGCACCACTGAATACTTTGATCATTCCATTTGAACTCATCCCTTGTTAAAATTGCTTACAGGAATTTCAAAGTCAAGTACGAACTTCGTACTACAAAGTCTAATTTGAACATTAAACTCAGAAAAGAATCTACTTAAAAATTAGGCAAAAAAACACTGAAGCCCAAAATGGCGGCCATTTTCTTAGTTCACCGAAAACAGTATTAAAGCTTTACCTATAAGCTTTAACTTCCGAGCCCGCTATGCGATTGGTGCAGTCAATAGCTTTCATTTGCACCACCAATAAACTTTGTACGAGACGAGTCTCTAGATCGGCTCAACCAATTTTGCTCATCTTCGAACTTAAAGCAGCATTTGTGAATACAAATCGAAGAATCGAGCAATAGTTGAGGTTTCTTGCATATATTGGCGATTGTATTGCTGATACAAATGAAAGGCATTGACTACAGACTACATCAGTCAAGAAAAAAAATCAGATCGCGGGCTCGGAAGTTAGAGCTCATAGGGTGAGCTACTTGGCCGTACAGTAAATAGTTTGTTGTCAATATCTCGAGTGAATTTCATCCGGAATTTTTTTTTGTTTTTCGTGACCTTAGCCTTAATGCCTTTGCCTTTGGACTTCCATCCGACTTTCGTAAAATTTCAACCGTGAAGCGGTAGAATTACTTTGTGGCCGAGCGAGATGACCGACAGCCGCCATATTGAATTCTGATGTTTTTTTTGCTTCAATTTTCGAGTAAGTTCCATCTGATTTTAGTGAATTCTCAAAATTAGAACTTTTGAAAGCGCTTTAAGCAATTTTTAGCAAAATTGCAGAGTAGTATTGAGATGTATGCTTCTTATGAGGTTAGTTTATGAGACTAGCCAGAGCTAGTTTGTGTTGGACACTGCTCGTACGGACTCATACTTATGTCAATTGGGTATATTACTTCCTTTGATAAAATCATTTTTTAAATTTTGAATTCGAATCTCTTACTTCAATATTTTGAACAAAATTCTTGCTAAATAAGACTGTGTCAGCTGAAGATTTTCATTCATTCATTGTCGTCCTTATCGATAGCAGATGTATAGCTATATAAGGTTGACTGCGCCATTCTCCTCGCTTCCCCAATTCCCGGACATCACATCAATTTTTACTTTTTGATTGATCAATAACTTCTTTGCGCGAAACCATTTTGATTGGTTGAAAAGGATGATATGAATCATTAGCCTATTCTGACCAAATTACGAGAACAGAGACAAGTCAATGAAAGTAATCAAATCTATCAAATCGACATAATGTTTAGAATATGCTTGTAGAGTCGGCATATTATTTTTGTGAACAAAGGCGACAAAGTCAAGCACTTTGAATAAATGTGAAATTTCGATATTTCATAACGACGAGTACCTACAAATGTCGTCGTCAACGGTCGTGCTAATAATAATCATTGGGTCGACTAAAATTTATGTTTTGCTTTTGTTATAAATCGTTGGAAGTAGAAAAAAAAACACAACAACTAGAACGTGTACTCTCAACAATTATACATTTAGAGTGCATTTGCATATTATTATGTGTGTGTCTGACAAGAGAAAAATGAATTTATTGCGACGACATGCTGATGTGTTCACAAATTCTTTCAAGTCCATAAAACTCGACTTGTTTTGTGCTGAGATTTGAATTTCGTTTTAATATTAAAAGAACTCCAACATCAAGTACGACAATGCATTGATTGATGATGTTTCTTCCACTTTTAGCAAGTTTTAAATATGAAATCGGTTTTACACATTTCCACGTCAAGACGAAAATTCAATTCATTGTCAGTATCGAAAATGATTTGAATAGTGTGGATGTTAACGTCCAAATAGTTGCAAAATTGATACGATTGGGGCGGGGCAACCCATCCCCAAAAAGATTCATCTCTCAATAATAGACATTCTGTAACTTTTTGTGCTTTGAAACTACACTAGAAGTTTGTGTGTCAGTCGCATACAATTTTGTAATGATGTTGACATTTCTTAGTTACTACTTTGGACAGTTAGCACAGTTAGGCTGCGGGCAGGCACAATTGAAATGAAGATGCGGCGACGGTGTCGTTGGTAATTTGAATACAAATATCACAGATGCATAGAGTGTCAGAACCATAGAGTGTCAGAACCATAGAGTGTCAGAACCATAGAGTGCCAGAACCATAGAGTGCCAGAACCATAGAGTGTCAGAACCATAGAGTGTCGGAACCATAGAGTGTCTGAATCATAGAGTGTCAGAACCATAGAGCGTCAGAACCATAGAGTGCCAGAACCATAGAGTGTCAGAACCATAGAGTGTCAGAACCATAGAGTGTCGGAACCATAGAGTGTCAGAACCATAGAGTGTCAGAACCATAGAGACATACTTTGATTGTATTGAACCTATATTTGAATTAAGTGACTACTATCTTCGGTGCTTAACAGCACGTCATGCTTCGACACAAGAATGACTGGCACTAGATGTACATTATCGAATCAGAAACTGTGTAATTGTGTAAAATAAGGAAAAATAGAGATTCATTCCAATTGATTAATAGCTTTGTACAATTTACACCAAGACAAGTAGATTTTTATGTCGACAACATTGGCTGTAAATAGTTTTCAAATAAAAAAAATTCAATGAACATACTGCCCAAGAAGGTCTGACCAAGGACTTTCGTGAAACATGCAATTTGATGTTAAAATGCCAGATCAAGCTTTTGTAGTTAGCTTGAAATTCTTTTGAGAACATCCACAAAATTTTCTTTCGCATTTATCAATTGAATTTAAAAAGAGAGAGTCAAAAATCTAAGCAGCAAACAAAGACCTACGACAGTGTCAACGTCCGTAGAGAGCTGTTGCTTTCATTTATGCAGTTTACGGACAATATTCGAACGAACCTAATTTAATTAAAAATGTTCCAATACATCGTACCTCTATAGTCAATAGTCAGTCGTTTTCATCGAACTATATAACATATGCACAAAATGAACGAATTCCAGTTCCTGGAGACTTATTTTGCAAATCGTGCAAGTCTAACAATACCGTTCTGAATATGTCAATTTTCCAGCTGCATTGAATGTTAAGAACCAAAATGTAAAGACGGTATATGATGCACAGAAGCAGACGAGTAGTTCGACTGTCTCACACAGAAATGATTAATTCGATTGGCACAGTGTTCGCTACCTTTCTCATTGAATGATGTAGTACACCAGGTTTAAGACTTTAAAAGATTGAAAATTTTTGTATTGATTGCTTCGATTGATTGATTGCTGACTTGCAGTACAAAAGTGCCGCATATTAGTCGGGTATTATAATATACAGTAAGCCACTAGACCGATATTACGGTGTATCAGTGTGTCGTAGATTTCTTTTTAGAGGAGTACGAAGTACGAGGGTCTTATGGTTTTACTTTTACGTTTGTGGTTATCTCTAGATGCCAAATCATCAATAAAATAAAAGTCCGTCTGTCTATCGGTCTGACTGTCACTACGATAACTAGAATAAAACGAAACCAATCTTGATGGGACTTTTTTTCCTCGATGGCTTAAGTTCGGAGATGAGAAAAATCGGTTGAGTGGTCGAATTACAACTTTGAGCTAACACGGCTTTATGGAGAGCCGGACATAGTCAGGATCATGAAACTGAGAAGACTACGGTGGCTTGGTCATGCGGAACGGGTGGATGTAGATCGTATTCCGCAGAAGATATTGAAGGCCATACCGGAAGGGAAGAGGAGCACAGGTTGACCAAAGGGTAGGTGTGGTTTGACGCAGTCTTCTTAAATCTAACAACGATCAGAGTCCCTTGTTGGGAATAGTTAGCCGCGGAGAGGGCGGTTGGAGAGGGCCAAGACCCTGAATGGGCTGTAAAGCCGGTTAAGTAAGTAAGTGGTCGAATTAATGCCACGCTGGAGTTTTGCGGTTTTTCAAATATGATTTAGGCAGTATTGCTCAAAGAAAAAAGATAAATAGTGGAAATGGAAGGTATTGACCAGACTAATCCAGTTTGTCAAAGATAGATTACGTGATCAGGAGTTAGAGCCCATACTACACATTTTTTGATGATATCTCGAGTAAATTTAATTCTAATTTCATAGACTTTTTTGTTTGAAAGATGTTTGAATGAAAACCGTGAAGCGTTAAAGTGGATTCAAGGTCGTCCGTTTTGCCTCCGTTTTCCAGCCGTTCACTTGACAGCTGGAAACAAGACAATGCAAATTGGAACAAAACAATAGCTGACCATTCCGAACGGAGTGAAAACATCGGATTGTGAATTCAGCTTTAGAATCGTTTTTGGTGACCTAAGACCGCCACAAAAAATCTACAAATTAATCAAGTAAGAATCTTCCTTGAACACTAGAACAAATGTTTTGAACAACTGAAGTAACAGATTTGTTGATCAAAGCTTGATGCGCTTGCCGTTTGTATGAGGCACATAAGAAATTGAAAGGGATTCAAATGTACTACAGTTTGATTGTAAAGCTTTCAGAATGATAATTTAATGTGCACCGCCATTTTGGGCTTTGATGTTTTTTAAGTTTAATTTTCAAATTGGACTTGGCGCGGGACTTTCAAAATTGCTGTAATTTGGATTAAGGAATATATTCAAATGCAGTTACTTAAAGAAGCATTGTTGCAGAGCAATTTTAAGATGCATGCACATACCTTCTACAAACATGTTTAGCTATACGCCGTGCACTACTCGTACGGGTCCCCCTTTCATGTTTCGTTTGTATATTTTGTGGCTTAAAATATTAGAACAAAGAAATGGAGACACATTCGATTCCCATAAAATATTTGACGGTTAAAAGATTTTGGAAACTCTTTGGCCACCCAGCTGCTTGAAGTCCAAACTATGCAAAGAACCGTAAAACTGAGTGACACTCAGTTTTACGTACTTTTATAAATTAAATTTCGAGAAGCAAGACTGCCCTCTAATGTCGGAAATTAATTTCCTGCAAAACCTAGCTAAATGCAGGTATGGCAATTAATGAACCATATTATAATACCAGGTAAAATGCACTGCATATTCTTTGTTAACATCTCAACGCTGATTTTTGTATAATATTCCACGATTTTTTTTTAGTTTGATTTCGAGTCGGCGAAACTATAATAAAACATTTCTCAGTCGTATAGACAGACGGTGTTCGGAGATATGGGAAAAAAGCACTAAAGCACGAAATGCATTAATTAATTCCAGTAAGAGTTGAATAAAACCGAATTCATTTGGAATCAACGTTACTTTTCTACAACAAAAATACAAATTTCATTTCAAAACATAAATTTTCACATTTTTATCTCATTTTAATCCAATTTGATTAATCGCATTCCTTAAAATTTTTTCTTTATTTTTTATTTTCATAATAATAATAATAAACAACAAAGCAACTCTAAACAAATCACACACACACACACTGCACAGCACACCAAAGCACACGAAATATTTTTATACTTTTCTCTTTCATTGAACCGTTTTTTTTTTGGTATTTTCTTTGCCCATTTTTGCGAACAAAATAAATTCGTAAAAAATAAAAATTATTTCAAACGGAGAAAAAAACACACACAAATTCAAGACCTATAAGTCAATTTTGTGTTTATCATTCTTTCGCGCAAAACCATATAATCGTTCCGAACGTATTTACTACAATAAAATACAAAATTTCAATACCGTGACTTGAAGCGAAGGTAGTTTTGTTGGTACTGTTAAAAAATTTCTTTCTCGTTAGCTAAAGTTGTTCTTTCTTTGGTCTGGCTTGAGTAATGAAATTCGTTGATTTTTAGCCCCGTACGAAGTACGAAGGGGCTATTAGGATTGTTATGACGTTTGTCACACGTCCAGTTGGGGCCTGGGAGTTTTTACATATCATGTTGGCATGCTTATAGATGACGAATTCAAAATAAAAGACATAAGGGGACCCGTACGATTAGAGGACGGTATATAGTTAGGTGTCTATAGAACTGCCCTGCAATGTTTCTTTCAATCAGTTTATTTAAATTCATCC
>JANTFA010139975.1:0-22428 GCA_026413405.1 Phytosciara flavipes
GTAGGCCTACGTGCAATAGGTATACGGTATCGTACGGGGCTCCGTCGCAGCGTCTGCTACGGTCTTTTCTCGTTTCTCCATTATTCATTTGTAGTTGCACAGAAAAAAAAACTGTGCCGAGAAAAATGGAATAATTATTTTTGTTTTGTGCAACATTTTTGTTTTGCTGTCCCCCGTGTTGATTATTTGGTTGACTTACTTTCCATATAAATTCGAAATTTAGCACAAATGAAAAATCGCCACAATAGAGAGAAAAAAAATTTTCGCTACTAACTGACTGACACAGAGCCTATATATCTTACAGAAATACTTGCTCCCGTCTTTGAGACGGGTCGGGTCCCTTGACTCTTTATTTATTTATTTATTCAGCGGATGGTTAACATCTTCACAACTCTGATTTACTTAACACACTTCATTGTTGTATCAATTTAATCTACCGGGAGGAGATTGCGTCTCGTATAGGTATGTTCCATCGTACGATAAAAACGATTTTTGACAGGCCGAAGACCACCCGAGCGTAATCCAGATAACCTCAACTTTTGTTCGAACCATACAATTTTGTGGTTATCTGGATGACGCTTTGACAGTTTGAATAACCTTGGAACAGACCTATAGACATCGTCAAAACCCACTTTGTAAATTCATACTGAGTTGTCATTACATTCACATTCGTTGCTATTGTCCAATTAGAGGTGGCGCTCCAGTTGTGGTGAAAGTCTCATCTTCATATAATGTGTGTGAGGTCACCTATTCGTGTACTTGATTTTGCATCCAGTACCGGAACTACCCAATTTATGAAGCTTGGCTGAACTCTTAGGGACGAACAATTTTTCAATGAAAAATTCCTCATACATGTCAGCACCGTGAATTGAACCCGAACCTTCTCCGTGGAAGTCCAGCGCATTCACCACTGAACTATTTCTCAACTTATTGTTGTGATAAAATCAGTGTTTACACTTTTCTGGCTGCGAAGTTCTTTTGCTTCACTTCTCACTGATAGAATTGTGAAAAGCTTGCAGCATATTTGGAGGAAGCGAAGACACAGATCAGTGAGCCTTAGTTTTCAACTCTCGAACCTTACTGACTCTGTCACTGGAATCTTCCGGTTTTTTACAAGAATTCTTTACGGAGCTTTTCATTTAAAGATGTTAGGTCCTCACCATGCATTTCATAATAACAAATGGTGACAATCCTGACTCTGTCAATTCTGTGTAGATGAACGTGAAGCTTGCAATGGTTCGCAATCGCACCAACTACTCGCCTAAGTTCCAACATAGAGCGGTTCGGGAGTTCGTCGCTCCAGAATTGTGATAGAGCCGGTCTAAAAAAAACTCCGCATGTATACTTCCCTGATAAGAAATTCATAGTTGCTGCTGTCCTTGCCGTAACCATTTTGCAGCCAATCTCTTTCTTGTTACTCTTGAAGTTGGGAATTTTGACTCAGGACCTACGGTAAGACAGTCTTTGCATTCTTCGACAAGGCTTCAGCGATAGATATGACAGTGGCCACTATCAATAGAGTTCGTATTTGAGCTAACGTGCATCGTGCAGCATTACAAACATCCAGATCGGATGGTATTTTCCTGACTAGTCGTAGTGACAAAATTTCAATGTTTCAATGTACCGAATTTCTCAGACCCAGTAGTATTCATTTTATCAATAGGGTTCAAAATATTACTCATCCTGACCTTACCTCCTGATCTGCGACCTTACTTAACTCATCACAGTGACAAAAAATGATTTTCCATTTCCAGTGGTTACGAGGTGTGGCTCACTCTATTTAATCCGTTTAGTCCATTCAATCCCATTTAGTCCATTAAATTCGCCTAGCCATTGAGTGAGTTTGATGTTCTGAATTTTTTTTAAACCTTGATCTTACTGGCCGTGAACCATTAAGAGCCGTGCGTCATACCTCAATTAGTTACCGACACTTAAATTTCCTAACGTAAGACCCTCGACTTTCAGCCAAGGGAATATGGAAGAAGGGAAGAATTCCCAGCCACTGATTTATACCATTCATTAAGATCAGTTGTTGAGAATTTAATTTAAGAAAAGGACATTTTTGTTTGCACACACCAACAACATTTCATTTCTTTTGAATTTCAACATTATTCTGTTTATGAATATAACTGCCTCGTGCTGTTCCATGTTACCGCACATTTTTCAATTTCATTCGTTTTGTATCCTATGGATGGAAAAATAAGAGAAGACCTGAAAAGCGAAAATGATGTGATGACAAAAAAAAGTTTCTCGTACGAGATTCGTTTCTGTGTTTGGTTGTTTTTTTTATCTTCTTTCCAATTCCACATGAAGATGATTCGTTTCTATTTCTTGGTATAAATATAAATTGTACCTTTTTCCCATAATGATTAAATTGTCGCAAGTTGTCGGTATAGTAGCACCCGCGAGTTATAAGTTATGTTAAGACTTATCGACACACAGAGAAAAGACTATACACCATATCCGAACCTCATATACATACAATGAAGCTTCCAACACTCTGTGTGTTCCAAATATGTACACAAAAGATATATAGAAAAATGGTTTACATACCACCCAACTCCTCCCAATAGAGCAAAAATGTAACCTAGCAACAGAGAAGAGACCTAATTTTTTCGATCGATCATGGAGTTGCAGTTGTACCACCACACATGATACCGTAGTGTTGTCTGTAGGCGCCTTTTACACTACATTCTGTGTGTGCTTCGTATAAATACGACTGACGTCACTACTTTTCTTTGTATCCCCCTTCACAATCCATTTGCTGAGAATACCTTTTGTATTACGAAAGGTTGGAGTTGGAACTTTTGTGAGAGAGAGAATTGTGTTCGTGGCGAGGAGGAGAAGCGTTGAAATCATGTTCTCTCAGGATTGCAGTTGAAAATTACTTTTTAGTTTGATGGCTGTTTTTAGGCGACTCATGCTTGAAAAGTTGTATTTTACATTAAAATTTGATTAAAAAATATTTTAATTTTGCAAACAAATTTCTGAATTCATTACATTCCCATCTATACTTCCCATCTTTCTCGTTTACACTTTTATGTAAATCATTGTTTCCGTTACGTTTGAGTTGGAAGTTAATATTTCCAGACAATGTCCATGATTCTAGGTTGGTTAAACAGTTGAAACGAACAAAGAATATGTAATTTAGAGCATAACAAAACAAACGTATTTGTTAGAAGGTATACAAAAGTAACACAAAAAAAGGACGAAGGAAAAATGGAAAATGGAAAATATCTCTTTTTCACAACACACACACACACACACACAGCTGCCATGTCAATAAGACATGGAAAATAGGGAAAACTCACATACACAAATTCACCGAAAAATTTTCATTTTAAATGGATGCCTTCGGTTCGACCTCGTATTCGGATAGAAAGGATTTTTCTGCTCTCTCGTAAACGATTCGTGAGAAAAGGCCTTGATACTACTAACGTTTATATGGGCGTCGAAAATACAAATCCTACATTTAGTTCAATCGAGATAGTCATTCGGTAGTATCGTGAATATTCCCGTGCGCTTCGTGTATGTGTGTATAGTGGTGCCCGTGTACTAAAATCCTAAATTTAGAAAGGGAAGAAGGAAAAAAATAATTTTTTTGTGTGGAAAAGGAATTTTTCGCCTTTTGATTATTTGGTTGATGATACACACGAAAAACAGAAAATAATTCTTCGCCCAGAATTTAACTTCGAGTTTCTTTTTGATCGTCTCCAATTTATGAAATTGGCATTTACCAGTGAAAAAAAAAACAGGCGCAATTTGTATCCTCGTATGATTTGTTTTTGGGGATTGTTTTAGAAAGAAAAAAGGGAAAAAATATTATTTTCCATTTCAAACGAGAAAAGACAACCAGCCAGCCAGCCAGAAAAGCAAAAAAAAAACTTCTGACTTCGTTCTAGTGTGTAGTCTAGATATAATTTTTCATTAGCGGAAACATACTGCTGTGAATAACAAAGTCGACCAATTTTCGGAAGAGAACTAAAACATAATTTGGAACAAAATTTCTGATTAAAATTTTATGTATACAAGACACCGAGGAGGATACATGTACGCGGGGGATAAGAGTTGAAGGACGTGTCGCCGAGTTTAGTTATGGTTAAACGATTCAGCAAGATATTTCTTAAATAAATTCAACATCCAAACAAATAATAGAAGGGACGAGAGACGTTGAAACGTTGAAAATAAAATTAATCAAAATTTTCGTCGCGTCTCGTCGTCATTGTATATTACAAATGTTATGTGGGAATGGGTTCATATTGTTGTGAAAAGATTATACGTGTGAACTACGCTGAGCCTCCAGTTCATATTCATTATTCTTAATAAAAAAGGCGGCTTGCAAAATATGTGTGTGTGTCGTACGGTGTCGAAAGTGTAATGAACAGTGATAAATGCCTTTTCATGTCTAATATTTAGCGAATAAATAGAAAAAGAAAACCGACGAAAAAAAAATAAGAAAAAATTTTTAAACATAAATCTCAAACACGTGAATACCTAACACAGAGAAAAAGAAAGAAAGAAAAAAAAATCCCGATTCCGTAGAACGTAACGCCAGTGTACTTTTTCCACATACAGTCCCGAAACCGAAAGCAATTTGATTTGTTACATAGATTGGAAGATACAACACAACGTTTTTTTTCTTCTCTAATCCGTGTTCGTTTCATTTCCACACTCTCTTGTAACAGACGGTTTTATTTTTTTTGTTCTATTGTACATTCCTTATCATCACATTCGTTTTCGTGTAAACTCAAATGACACTGGCATGTGTAACCGTAAATTTGCCAACATTGAACACATCCGACCATTGAACCTAAATCGGCTAGCATTTAACTCAATCACACGCACATCGTTCATTGGTGGCTGCTCATTCTGGCAACGTCACCATCCGAATCCTCTGACAATACCACCGAGAAAAAAGCGCTTCTATTGCACTGTTGTTGTGTGATCGTTAAAATAGCCACTGTCACACCATCGGGCCGGTTACACGTTTCGACAACGACCTCCAAGGATGCCACACTTAACAACAGTGGCTTTGGGATCGGCGGGGCGATTGTACGAGATGGGGTAACCCGGAATAAGCCTGTGTGCATCTGTAATTCACAGTGTCAGATACAGGCTTTAAAGCAATCCTCATTGGAATCGGCGCTCACCAAGCATGGCTCATTGGGTCAGCTGCTGCAGCCCGGTGATACACCCAAACCCATTAAGATTGAGAAAGGTTATCGACTTGAAAAGACCTACCATCCGATGAAAGAGAAAGACACTCTGCTTGAGATCACTCGAAAAGTACCGATAACTACTGAGAGGGATGTTAGCGCAGTGAAAGTTAGCAAACAATCTATTGATGCGAATGCAGTCCGTAAAAAGAGTTTGCCGAAACAGCATTCTCAGCCTCAGCTACCGATACGAACATCTGAATTGATTGAATTACTCAACACTCACGCTTGTCTCAATGTATCGAATGTATTGAATGAAAAGCCTCAACCTCCACCACGTATATCATCTCGTCAGAAATCAACAGTATCTGAACTAGGTCAACAAACGATTCCACGATCCGTTAAGCAACATTTCCAACAGCCCATTCAAAATGAACTGGGTCAACAAACGATTCCACGATCCGTTAAGCAACATTTCCAACAGCCCATTCAAAATGAACTGGGTCAACAAACAATTCCACGATCCGTTAAGCAACATTTCCAACAGCCCATTCAAAAACAACTGTCTCAGCCGAATGGTGAAACGTCTAGTGAACACTTTGATCGAACGCAACATCAACGACTTTCATCACGTTCTGCTGGAGCAGCATCATCTAGTCATCACGATGAATTTATCGAAAATAGGAACTCGAATATGCATCAGAGGCATTCGTCTGGTCCAAGCGAGCTTGGCATACATCAAACGGATATATCGGAATGGTTGCTGAAACTGCCGCATAAGCGTAACTCTACATTCGAAACAAAACCTCAGCAATCAGGGAGTAGAGGCAATGTAAAGGAGTCATGCGATAGAAAAGAAGAACTGCTAGCCAAAACGATAAAGGATGAATTAGCCGAACTACTCAAACGACCATTGAAACGTCAAAGTTCTGGACCATCTGAATTATCAACGTTCAAAAACGATATCTTCGATTGGTTGAGATCACAAAGCATTCCCAAGAAAGTGCCTTTACTTTCGAAGGATGAACCAATGTATCGACCGATGCAAGTGGTCGATGCTCCTCCGGTACCACTTCCCCGTAAACGACATTCGTTAGGTCATAACGGAAATGTAAAGGATGAATCAGCAGATTGGAACCATAGCCTACAATATCGCGAAAAGCCTATGAAATCTCAAAACAGTTGTTTAGACATATCAAAAGACTTGCGTGAACAATCTGGTGAGAGAGCGAAGCCAGACCGACAACTTAGACATTCAGCCAGTGAGGTAGTGTCCTCAACGGCTGAGAAAATTTTAACAAAATTAGATAAAGTCAGCAGTAAAGCAAAAAGCATTAGGCCACCGAAAGAAAAGTATCAGTACATCTACAAGACTCTAACTACGAACGGTGAGCACCCTGAAAATGTTTTAGTCAAAGCAGAGCGACCAAGACATCGACAAACACAACGCTCTGCAACCGTTACAGATATGTCGACAGTCAATGTTAAACACAAACAGCGTAAATCTTCTTCAGCTGAGCGCACATCGAAAAGTTCATCATTAACACGATGCACAGACCCGATGTGCCCACTCCTTCCTATTTGTACAGACGCTAATTGTTGTGAGTATGAGTGCTGCAGCACACCTAGATCATTCGAAAGACCCAACATCTACTCAGAACCACCGATGTGTCAAGAGTCACGATGCACTGAACTATGCTACAAATATCGTTGCAATTCTCTCCCTCGATGCATGGACTCGAAATGCCTATGCAAACCAGTTAACTACCAACCGAACATTATAAAGCACAACTCACTGCCACGATGCGTCTATTCGCATCGGTCATCCAGTTTATCTAGAAATAATTCTCGAGGTTCATTGCCACGATTATCATCCAAATCAAAATCGCACAAACATTTGACGAATGGAAAATTGATTAAGTCCGCGTCGGCAGCATCGTTAAGTTCACGACGTCGCCGCAATAAAACCGTTCATTTCGGTGAAAATTTACTGCGTGAAGTTTGCCAGAATCGTAAATTCATTGAACCATTGGAACAGAAAATTCCGTCCGGATCGGCTCCTCTGAAAGCGAATATTCAGATGTTATATAATTTCGTTGATGGTATATTAAGTTCGTTGCGGGACGAAGATGAGGGTGATCCGTTTTATTTGGGTGCAGAATCGGAACCGGAACGGGGTGCATTGATGATTTATCGATGCGATCGTTTGCGACTGCAAGTGATTAGACGAGTCGTCACCGAAGCTGCTCAGCTGAGGGGCACTTTGAAATTGGGAAATTCAAGATATAGACATCGGCATTGGAGAGGTACAGCGAAAGAATGTAATGAGAGGTTCCTGAAAAAGGTTAGTGATCATTGCATTTGGTTACGTGAGATTTAAATATATTCATCGCATACATAATTGAGTTCGATTGAAGTGCTTTTTAAGATCAGCAGTCAGTACCTTACTCTTAATAGCTAAACTAAAACTAAATCTGAATGTTTGAATCGAGACAGAGTCCTTGAAAATCACTGAGAAAGGCAAAATACCACTAGCTAGACGTCTTCATTTATCATTGTCGATAACAGCCGATGCTCAAAAGTTATTTCTGCAACCGAGTGTCATAATACAACACATTTTGCAACTCATTTGAGTGTGGAAATGTGAGATTTTTTCGCATTGATTTTTCATTTCCTCGTTCTCTTTATCGCACGCTTGATTAAATTTTCATTGATTTTTGTGAAACTGTAGAAAATAGTACTCGTCGTCACTAAAGTGGAATTTTTCAGGACTGGACGTAAGCTAGTTTCATCTAGGCGAAGTCGAATAGGACAAACTAACGTGTCCTGAAAATTCTGCTTTCGTCACAAATTACGAACGGCGTTTTTTGTTCCGAACAAGAGTTTCAGCTTTTCTTAGCACTGACGGAAAATGTCGAGCTGAGATCCCAAGGTACAAAATGTTTTTTTGCAATTCCGGGCCATAATCATCACCTTTCCATGCATGTGTTTGATGTCATATGAGGCAAAATTCTTTGATTGATATCTTTGATACAGCAGACAGCGTGCGAGACATATTTTTCGCGCACTAGTGCGAAAATAGTTTGCTTTTCGCGCACTAGTGCAAGAAACGTGTTCAAGCCATTATCTTGAATCAAAAGCCAATTTTTTTAAAACAAAAATCTAGCTTCGTCTAGGATCAACAATAGACATCTAGCGAGAGAAAATACCTTCATACCTACCTTGGTAGAAAAATAACTAAATTTATGGTCCCAGTTGAACATGTGGTAGTTTTTGTCACTAGATGTGATCATGTGACATCGTGCGACAAAACACCCAGCTTATCAACGTGTTGTTTTCAACGTTTTCTGCAACCAGTTACGAAAAGTCAATCTTTCAAAATTCAGTATTCGAACGAAAAATTCTTTGAAAGATCGAGTAGACCGATTAAAGGTATAAAAGGAAAGCCATTTCGTCACTAGTGGCGAAAAGCAAAATACAGAGAAAACAGGGAAAAAACTCCTCGAACGTCACCTCAATGACGCATGGAGAAGTCCACTTTTCTCAGGGCCGCGCCGTTGCAGAAAAGTATGTCAAGGTTGTTCAGTTAGATTCACATATTTTTTGAATTGATTTTGTCTATTGTGACAGTTTTTCTTTGACTGCACACAATCTAAAAGAACATTTGGAGGGTTAGAAAAATCAACATTTCAAAACTTGGTGCACAAAATACTATTCTTTCAAAATCATCTTAAACTTAGTTTGCTCATTAAGTATAGTGCAAAATAGGTCCTTAGAATAAACAATCAAAATTATTCGACCCATTCCGATCAACTCATAAATTTTATTCCCCCTTTTCTCATAAGAATTTCATAGAAATCTGGTTGGCAGTATGCTGAAACTCAATTAGTTGGAGTTCAATTGAAAAGTCTCGGATTTCTGAAACTGAAATGTTTGTGTCATAAAAATTTTACGAACACAATCGAACAGAAATCCGTTCTTCCAATACGCAATTATATGAAGAAAACATCGTAAAGTGTCCGCCCCAATAAATGAATCAATTCCAAACCGATTTCAAACGGATCCCATAAAATGTGTTATTCCCTAAAGTTCGTTAAAAACATTCCAAATCTTAGCTGTAATTTTATTTACGGAACTCCCTTAAATGTGTGACTGATTATAGCGAAGAAACTTTCAATTAAGTTAATTCCAATAATTTTCAATAATAGCAATTGAGAGCTTCATCTTCTTTTACACTCGATGTTCGCGCGTTACTAATGCTGGAAAATCGTACCCAACAATGCGTGACGATAGAAGGAGAACACGGTGCTTTACGAAAGTTGTTGACGATAAGTTTTCTTTTCGTTTTGAAAGTTGTTCAACTTAAACTTTGAATTAAATTTCTGATTGCAATCGGAAAACTCTTTGAAAAATCAAATCAAAACAAGAACGAGTATGTGAAGCTATCTCAACCATTCGTATACAGCTGTGTCGACAAATTCTGTGTCGGGTTTGTCCTATTCTGTAGTTCAGACAACACATTGATTTTACATAAAATGTATGTGGATAAGTACTTGATCACACACCTATTGAATTTAAAGTATGAAACACGCAGGCAAACAAAGGTAAAATTCACATCACATGCACATATTTCTGATACAACTCCAGGTTGTGTAACAAACAGATCTAGTCTGTGAAAATTGAATCTGAAAAACAAGACTCTATTTGATGACACACGTACATGTTTGTGTGTGTGTGCTTTCACATTTATTTGCTTAGTTGGAATTACTTACATTACATGACAAAGTGAACCTTTGAAGCTTAAATATGTCAATCCATCTTCTATTTCAAAGTTGTTTTTCTGACTGCTACAAAAATGATAAAGAACGATGGATGAGCTTAGTTCATTTTATTGCAAAATTACAACGACGACAAACAAGATGGAACTTAAAAAGAGCTTCATAAAATTTCTGATTAAGCTTTTGAAATTATTTTTCTTGTTTCTGTCAGAACGAATTTCTTTGAATTTACTACATTCGAACGTAACGTACAATGTCATCACCAGCGAACCAATTATGGTATATTGAAACTGGTTTTTATGGCACTTTTACCGGAAGCGTATGTTGTAAACATAGTTTTATGGAACAACATTTTATGGTCTTGATTGTGTGTAACGACAGGCCTCGTCTTTTTTACGCAAAAGCTTTCGTATTATGGACCGACAAAGTTCAGGACATTTTATTGCATTGACGGAAGTTAGCTCCATACTTTTACTGCAAATTAGCTACGCTCTCTCTTCCTCTTTATCTTTCTCCAAAGATGACTTCATTCTAAGCAATCAAAACTCATTTATCACACATCATTATCTGCACTAATTGAATTTTCAAATTTCATTTGTTTTCCCATTTCAATTCTGTTTCCCATCAGCATAGTCTTTTCTTTAATGAAGTTAAGCTGCTCATCCAAACATACTACTCCGCAAAAATTTTCCTTGTAGTCTATCCAGTTCAATTCGATTTTTTCTGACTAAGGCAATTTGCTTTTGGTGGATTTCAACGTTGAGTGGGTTCTTTCAATATATTCATACGCTTTTTTCCATCCATCGAACATGAAATAGTTATTTTACTACCAAGGTAGGTGTGACGGTATTTTCTTGAACAAGAGGGCGATTGTTGAGCCGAGGCTAAGCTGAGTCTGACGAGATATCGTGTGCGAGAAAATACCAGGATACAAACCGTGGTATAGAAACAACGTTTTCTGCAATACGGGCCATAAGGACATCTTTCCAATGCAAAACATCAACCAAGGGTGATCTTGGAGCACAGATCTCATGATCCTTTGTTCCTTTCTCAGTCATTATTTAAGTCATGGTAGCTTTCCGGTCACCACCAAGAAGTGGCCCAAAATGACAGGTACTAAGGTGGCAACTGGTGGTGAGCACACCTCAAAGTCCCCGAGTAGTCTGCGTCTTAGTTCAAGAAACTTGGAGCAATCATATATTACGTGTATGCCTGATTCTTCTTCTAATTCACCAGAGCATCTGGGGATTGCCGAAAGACTGAGCCTGCTCATGTGCCGGTTTAGCCCACAATGTCCAGTTACCGCTCCTACCACCCTACTGATACGGTCTCGGTCAATTTGAAGCAAAACCCTGGTTCATGCTGAGTACGCCTTCAAGCGAATCGCATGTTCCTCTTCAACCCACTCTTCCAGCGACGTCCACATAAAATGGGGAAAAAGGCTTTGAGAAAACGAGGCAAGTCATGTTGTAGGGAATATGCGGACGAATAGGGAAGGGGAGTCAAAACACTCGAAATTCATGTGTACGTCATTATCGCATTTCTATGTAATTGTGTGCTTCTGCAGTCAAATGGTTAGAGCCATTGCTTCATAATTGAAATACTCTTGGTGTCGGGTGTTCGAAGTCTGGACTCGACAACATTTTTGTTCATAATAAATTGACGGTTTATTCAACATAATGTCCTGATAGTGTGCGAGAAAAGCTCGATAGCATGAGAGAAAGAGAACAGTTTTTCTCGTACTAGTGCGCGAAAAACGTTTCTCGCACTAGTGCGCGAAAAACTTTTCTCGCACGCTAACGAACGTATCGAAGGTATCAGTGAAAAAATCTTCACATCAAACACATGCATGGAAAGATGATGATTATAGCCCGGAATTGCAAAATTTCATTTCTTTTGATTTTGTTTCTCTTTAAAAATGATTTCTTCTTTGTTTCAAATTGTTTTTAAGCTCCACACAACTAAGCTGTGATAAATCGATTTCCATTTATCATTCTTCGCAAAACCATTTTACATGCAATACTCCCATTGACACCCCTCCATACTTACTAACGAATTAATATTGACTTTCAATGAAAAAAAAATCAACGATGAAAAATGTGGTGCATGTTGTAACCCTTTCGCAGTTCAACAACTTTTCCAATTGATTGAACAATGTGTTTTTGGAAGGAAGTAATATTTACGTGAACGCTGAAACGTTTAACAATAATTTCATAGACTGAAGAGCTGATGATCATTTGGTGAATGTTTCACACGACACAGCTTTTTTTGTCTCTTCTTCAAGTTAGCTTTTTTTTCTCCATCAAGTTGACCTGCGTTCAATGAATATTATGTTAACGATCAAATTTACCCAATATTTTCGGTGTTTTATGGTCAAGTTTAAAAATATGGAAAGCTAATCATTATTCAGTAGTGTACTGTAGTGGATTCAAGTGAATATTTGAAAAAAGAAGCCATTTCTGACTTATTTGCGCTCCAAATGAAGTCGCAAGTTTCAAGTACACACTTCGATACGTCTCACTCATTTCATAAATCGTTTTGTATAGAAATTTGTGTTGCTACGTAGCTTATAATTAATACAAATTTGTAAGCAGCTGACATTTATTATGGGAATTGCATTCTAAGGATTATTAAAGCGAGCTGGGCGAGCTTCCACGAACATTTATTTCTTCACTGATTTTCTGTTAGATTTTTTCTATAAAATTCGACTTTTCAATCAATTACTCGATCAATATGGAACCATCTCTGGTGTATTGCGATTTAGGGAAAGCATTCTTTGTTCTGCTGCAGCTGTAAATCTTCGTTATTGCATTAGGAAAACGAATTTGGCAATGAAAAACGTTGTCTTTTAAAATGCATTGTTATGGGAATTCAGATGAACGAACAAGTTTATTTGCTTAGTGCTCATGATACTTTACACAAATATTTCGCTGTCATCCCATGCAGTTCCTGTTATTCGACTAAATCTACCACAGCGCAGCAGTAATTTTTTGTTGGCTAAATAGAGCAACGATTTTGTAGATATATGCACCATGCACCATCATAAGTCATACGGACCGAGTCACACACACACACTCATTTGAATGATGTTGTATACGTATGGATCGACTTACCGACGACAGCGCTGTACTGAAACGTACTAAAATGAATTCCGTACTAAAATACCACAATCAATTTGGTCTTATTTCAGTTACAAATGGCAAAGTTTTGTGAGAATTCTTTTTAGTACACCGACTAGAACTCACATTCCAAATTAGGTGTGTCGTTCCCAACGATAAAATCTCCTTTCCCAAAATATTTCTCCCTCCATCTTGTCTCCCAAAATTTATGAGGCTTTGAGAAAAATGTGTGAACTGTAACGCAAGCCTTAGACCTCATCATCCCTATCGTGGTCCATAATTTGTGAACGAGCTGTGACATTGACCAGCCCATTTATTCCGCTCATACGGCTCAAATGGATGCTTATGAAATTGAAGTAGTAGATTCAAAATCGATATTTTCATAATGATTTCACCAAATAATGAAGTAATGGACGTGACACAAGTACTGTGGGTATGCTTGCCGTCTGTGATGTATTGATAGTTATTTACGTTGATTGATAACTTAAAGACTCGAAAAATAAAGTGTCGCAGTTCTTCAGCATTATAATTTCACATCTTGAGAAAAAATGAGGAAAGCAAGCTGTTTAACATCGTTAGAGTACACCATGACGCATACTGTAGTGAATAAGAAAACATTTTAGACGTAAATCCATTTAAAAACTATTGAAATAAAATATGAAAAGAAATCTTATACGTCGCTAGCAGCTGCTAGGAATAGGGTTTATCCTGCCAATTTATCATGATGTGTTTCGTCGGAAAATGTAGCGTCAGATGTTTCGTTAGTTAATCTGATTTGCTTTACTAAATCATTTTTAAATTCAGTGCAAAGACTTCTCGGAAATTGTAAAAAAATTACATGAAAACACGAGGTATTTCTCTGCCTCTAAATGAAGGTTGAAATGTAAATTTTCAAATTATGTAAACTGTACCTTACTCCTAGTGTTACCGTTCAATGGGTTCTAACATACAATACAGCTACTCTGTTAATTAGATAAATTCATACCCAATAATAGAAATAGCTTCAAATAGCTCCAAACAAACGTTAACACTGGAAATACTTCATCTCTCATATCGGTGTATACACACGACTGTGGTTCTTCTTCTTTCACGGCTTTGTGATGTTATAATTTTGTCAACTTCAACTGGCATTCGAAGTAATGTTTACAGCCCCATGTTCACTACTACAAATCATTTTCACAAATTTAATCTGACATGAAGCTTTCAGTTGAATATACCAACCAACGGAAAACAAATACAAACGTTACTTTGAATAACAGATCCAACTTTCGTCGCAACATATATATTAGTTTCATCAATCTTCCTTAGCTGATATGCATATATCATGGTGTGCTATAAATGTATTGATATTAAGTGAGAAAGGAAGTCTGTGAAAAAAAGAGAGATAAATTGATCTTTCCATGGTAATGTAACATTAAGTCTTTGTGATGCATGTTGAACTTTTGACGGTGAATGAATGTTTTGCTTAGGGATGATATTAGTCAGTGAACTATTAAGATCTTGACAAAAGAAAAACTAATTTTAGAATAAAATTAGCATTAGCAACATCACGTGCCAACAACTCAATAGCGTAATAGCAATCGTTCCACTAAACGACAGAAGTTGCCAGTGGTGTGAGTTCGATTCCCAACTGTGGGAGATAAAAAAACGGATTGTCAAACGTGTATACAAAACACAGCTGATTGAATTGGCTCAAGTCTGTAGTAGTTGGTGGAGAAAGCTATCACACGGCTTGTCGGCAAAGATATGGTTTGTTGGGGTTGGGGGAAGCATTCTGGCATTCTGCTCCAACTAGTTTCACTCCTATGTACATATATGGCATGGCACTCAACATCGACGTAACTTAGGTTTATCGCGGAGCTTGCCACTGCAAAAGCTTTCGGTAATAAAAGGATCTCTAAAAGTAGAACATTAATCAGTGAAACTAGTAAATACTGATCTAGCCTCTGACCCGTCAATGGTTGTTACGACGGATTATTATAACATCACGTGCTGCAAACATAAGCTTTTTCAATGAGTTGCACATGAACAATGCACTTTTTTGACAAACACGATGCGCAAATGCCATCTATTTCGATACAAGTGTGTAAGAGTATGTCATCGTTATAATGCAAGTTCGAAAATGTGCGTGAAAAATTGTTGTTGCCCTAGATTTCAACACCCAGAGAAAAGGTTCGCAAAAATCCGAGGGAGAAACTACTCCCATAAGTCGGGTCACACCAAAAAGTCAAAAAAAGTCACTAGATACTACACCTTCACAGGCCAAAAAGTTCTGACAGCGGAAATTACATTTTTTGCCACATATTTATGAAGACTAAAAAGTTACTTTTCATGCTTTGAACGGCGCAAAATTTGAAACAGCCTTGAAATCGAAGCGTTGAAAGAACATTGGTATTTTATCTCTCACATTTCAATTAGGTAAATCTGTGCCACAGATTCTGTGCCTTTCTGTTCATTTTGACATCCTTCTGCAGACGATGATATTGTGTGCTACCGGTAGCTCGATGATATTTGAACCAGTTGTTGTGTTGCTTACAGACCACGACAAAATCAGAAAAACCACTTTTTGATATCGTTGCAAAGTCAATGTATTTTAAGTTCGTCCATTTTGAATTATTTTATGTTATGTGCCCCACTTTGATCTCTAATAATCGGGCAACATTAAGTACTAGAAAACTCAACAGCGAACTAAAATACAAAATAATTCAAAGTGAACGAATTTCAAATAGAAACAACCATTCCAGGGCGTATTTCCAGGGTGTGCTGAGCACCTACGAATTTTTAAGAAGAAAGCAAAAATTTCCCCTTATCACACTTTCTATGGGAAAATAAAAATTGAACAAGTGAATATTTGTCGTAGGGTGTGCTGTGGCACACCTTCACTCCCATGCAGCTACGGCCCTGAACAATTTTCATTGTAAAACAGTCAAGAAATTAATTATCAAACAATCCTATCATCCCGTATGAGCTGAAGTATGAAGAAATTTCCAAGTTGCGAACTAAAAAACCTATTTGTTTTCTTGAATTTCTGGTCTGTTTTAAATTTCGTGCCTCTTGATTAACCATCTATAGTCTCTGTAAGTCTATGGCAAGGAATGTCAACGAAGTAATGTCAACAAAAACATAGAATTTGAAATTTGTCAAATGTGTGGTTTGAAAAAAGTAGGAAACGAAAATAGTATCCATTCCTTCATTTTCGTAATTCGATTAGATTTGTTGTTGTTACTACCTGGGCGGATGAAAACAATTTCATTCGTCAATAGGACAACTCGTTAGGACCTGAACTTAGCGCTAACTAAGAAGTTTCCATATGTTTCAAAGGTTTCCGATGGTTATAGTTTTTCATTTCAAATGCGAAATGTGTATCTCAGCGTCTATGTAGCCAAAGGCTGTCTACAACAGACATTACGTCATTATATATAACACTAAGACTACACACCCTTCATCTTATATCCCTTCCTTAATATGTATTCAAACGCAACGTAATTCACACCCACCCATCAAGTACCTATGGTTAACGAGTCCTACATAGGCAGGTCAATGTACTTGAATTATATGGAGATCTATACAGCATCAGCATAAGAAAAATTTCTATCATTCATCGTTACGGTAATTGGGAATTTATGACAGGTAGTTGTGCAATCGTGCAAATTTACAATAGTTGCCTTGTCATTCATATTCCGGCTTAATAGTTTGAATTGTGAAGAACGTTAGAAATGTCTTACGTATAATTTGATATAGGTCTTTGATCTTGAACACAGGAATTGACACCCACTTTTCACAAACATTTTCTTTTTTGTATTTTTCCATATACCTCTGAACAGCACCCCATCCTCACCTCACCTGCCTGTAATTTTTCAATCATCCATTCATGGCTCTATTTTATTTTACTTTTTTTTTTATTGAAGGATGGTATTTTGTGTTGGAATCCATTTTTACACAAAATCGATGATCAAACAAGGGAAAGAAAAGTCCCAGTTTAAAAGCCCGAAAATGTTTTCTTTTTCTCTTTTATCTGTGAAATTCTTTGTAAACCCATTTTGTGCTTCATGATTTCCACCTTTTTGCTTTGAGCAAAGACATCGCCTTTAATTGTGTGAATTAAATATTTTAATTAAAAAAATATTTTGTCAAATGTTGCGAAAAGCGAAAATTTCCATTCATTTCATTGTATCAGCAGAATTCAGCTGCACACCGGTGGATAGTGGTTGATATAAATTTCAAGTTAATGTTAAGTAAATAAGTCTGTGAGTTAACCGAGGGTGTTGTTTTGTGGTCAGAGTGTTACTTCAAAACAAAACGTTGTTTTCATCTCTGGTAGAATCTAGTAAATTCCAACTCGAGCAAGCTTCACTTTCGATGGAATTTTTTTCATTTTCTCACCTCGGTTAACAAATTCATTTTAATTTGAGGTTTACACAAAGTATTCCGATGCCAAATGTGTGTGCAGCAGTTGGTTTTATATTTTCTCTTTGAACTTTCTTTTCTTTTTATCTTTTCAAAAACAGTTACGTTCTGACAGGGGTCGTACACAAAATGACGTCATGCTTTCTCAGTGTTGTCATCAGATTGAAATCCTTGATTACTCGAAAAGCATACTCCTACTTTCCTACTCCCCAAATACACTTATTCCTTAGCTCGATAAAGTACTTGTCTAGCTAGAGGTGAAGTACTTCTGAGAATATTGGAATAAATTGAGTGCCTGTCTAGTCGAGTTGTCAATTAATTCTGATAATGACAAATTCCAAAGGCACTTGTTTTTCGGGAGCAGCACTGTTTAGTGACTGGTCTGACTGCCTGGGCGTTACGGTGAGTAACTGCCAGCTACTGCAGATTGGCCACACTAGGGCTTACATGCTTAACGTGTATTGCGAGCCACGCCTTTAGTTTTGAAACCGAAGGATTATTTTTTCCTATTTTTTCACGTGATAGTTACATCTAGCATCGAACCGACTGCGTCTAAAACCACATATCTGTCGGCATGGAAGTTGTCATTATGGTTTTTGACGTTTACTTATATCTTTTGTAGCTGGATTCGAACCAGTGTGCATCATATACAAATGCATCGAATATCGGTGACGTCATAGCTCGTTGTGGTATTACTACCTGTAATACCCATTTTATCAAGCTTGGGTGAGCCTAGGAACGTTACTTTCATGCTATGCATTGGAGACAAATCTTATACAGAATTTGTCTCCACCTGGGTTTGAACCCCGGTATTCTTGGTGGAAAGCCAGTACGCAACCACTGAGCTAGCCCGTTCTCTTTCAATCTGAAGACAGCAGAAAATTCGTCAACAAAGAAAATTCGTCAACGGTTTTTCAGTGCTGTTATGTTCATCATCATCGGTTTTCTTACTCCTCGGTGGATCATAGAACGCCCACAAAATGTGGTATTCGATTCGGTGCGAGCGCATTGACTTCCGTCCATTCTTTCTCGACTACTCTCGCTTCGTCGACGACCGTTGGCTTCTACGTGATCTTCCTCTCCTTCGGGCTACCTGTGGATTTGCCATTTTCTCGCAGTTGGCTTGTTTCCACAAATCGTCGTTTGAAATCTTTTCTGGCCAGCGTATTCTCAGTAAAATACGTCGAAGGCATCTGTTTTCGAAAACTTGTATTTTGCTCGCGCAGCCGTAGAGCAATACTGAGATGCAATTTGTTTTGAAGAATTTCAGTTTTAAGTTCCAAATGTTTTTTGGAGAGCTAAAAGCTTGTCGGGCTTTTTATATTCGGTCCATAAGAAACTTCCCAAATAACAGAAGTTCAGTGCTGTCATCAGATGAAAATCCTAGATAACTCGACTAGATATGCATTTTTTTGAGTTACAAGTGTGTCCTACCCACTATCACCAAATACATCCCCTGAATAGGTGATAGGACAATGAATTAGCAATGGGAAAGATGCCTCAATCTGATGCTGAACTTAAAAATTCCATACAAGCAACTTGGATACTAAAACGAAGTCAGGTAATGCGATGTCATTATACGCAGGAAATGAAGTTTTATCCGTTATAGCTTGAGAATGTATAAAACTTTGCTAAGCACCAGGAATAGACGGCTTTAATAAAATAAAACGAAACGTAGAAGTCGACCGTCAGCTCTTCCAGTCACGAGAATAAAAATTTCTAAAAACAGAAAACCTTAGTACTTGAAAGTTATACGAATGTGTACACATAACACACATTTTTTGCACAAAACACATTTTATATCATCACTTATTTTGCTGAACAACCACACACACACCAAACAGGCTGTTTTTTGTATATGTAGAGTAAGGTATACGAATCTCATTTTTTCTTTTGCTCTGCTGTATTCATCCCACCAAGGCTTTTTCAAAATGGAACGTTCTCGTATTTCAACCCCATTCATATTATATTATACAAAGTACTTGAAATCCATTATTTTTATGAGCATGTAGATGAACGTTGAAAATTTTTTGAGCCATGATATGATTTTCCTAAAAGATAAAGGGGTTGAATTTTTAATTCAGCGTCACAGATTTTTTGTTTTCCTTTTTTTGTTGTTGTTGTTTTGATTCGTATAAGAATATTGTAGTTACCTTCATTGGGAGGGTAAAAAAATGGAGTGACTTTTACATCTCTGAAAGAAAATTGCTTTTATATATGGCACGGAATATCCTCATGTGGCGGCTGTGACGAATTTAAAATCTACGGAAACTGAATCGCAAATAAAAAACATAAGGGGGACCCGTATGAGTAAAGCACGACCTATAGTTAGTCTATAGGACTGCTCTGATCTTAAAATCATTTTATTTAAACTCATCCCTTGTTAAAATTGCTTACAGCAATTTCGAAAGCCCCGTCCGAAGTCTCATTTTCAAACTGAACTCTATGAAAAACTCATCAAAGTCAGGTGACATTTACTTGAGATATAGACAAAAAACACTAAAACTGGTAGCTATTTTCTTAGGTCACCGAAAACAGTATCAGCACTTTACGGTCGTCAATACCTTTCGAACAAAAAAAAGGTCATGAAAGTCGGATGAAACTTACTCGAAAAACAGGCGAAAAACACCAAAATCCAAAATGGCGTCTGGCGGCCATTTTCTTAAAGGTTACCGCAAACAGTATTAGCACATAGCGGGCGTCTTTACCTTTTGAATCAAAAAAAGATAATAAAAATCGGATGCAATTTACTCGACAAAGAACTCCACCTGTACGGCCGAGTAGCTCAAATTAATCCTATTCTATGGGCTCTAGCTTCCGACCCCAAGATCCGATTTTGAGAAACTTTTTTTCCTGGATTGGTGTAATCAATACCTTTCATTTTCTATGAATTTTCTACGAGCAACACTTCCGGTAATTGTATGCGGGAAACCTTGACCAGACCTCGAAAGTAGCACTATTTCGACCATAATTTTGGATCGATTCGACCGATTCCGCTCATCTTCAAACTTAGCCTGGCTTTTTCGATAACAAATCGAGAAAAAAAATATTGATTCCGTTTTACAAGTTATCGTGATGACAGGCAGACGGAATTTTTTTTAAATGCTGATTTGGCATCTAGGGGTCACCCCAGAAGGTTTGTCCTTACTCCGGGGTTCGAAATCGACGTGTTACAAACATAAGAGTAAATGCATGAGACCCTCGTTCTTCGTACGGGGCTAAAAAAACGAAAAATTTTAATCCAGAACTGTCGTAAAATTTCCCATTTTTTATTTGTGTTATCTCGTCGATTATAATCCTACATTTTTTTGGCCTCTGGTGTTTCAATAATAAAATTTTATTAATAGACACTCACGCTGTTGATTGTTACGATAGGATGAGTTTCATCAATATAAAAAATTTAATTATAAAAGTTCTTAGTTTATGACAATAGAAAAGCTCAGCACAAATGTGCAGTGCGGTGTGCACTCTTTCAGTGACGCATGTACCATAGAAGGTTATGCAAAAATGTAATTATTTTTATAAAAAAAAAAAACTTTTACCTCGACAAAATAGAGCATCCGTAGATAATCTCAACAGAGAAGCTGCTTTTAACCTTGATGCGACGATGTTTTGAAACTTCAATTTTTTATAGGAATCCTCCGAGGACTGTGTCCCCGTTTTATTTTTACACAGTGACGAAAAGGTACCTTCTTCGAGAGTGGTGATGGTGATAAATGACTTTTTATGAAAACGATGTGAATTGTCACATTCCGCATGTGACGCATCTGGCTCCTAAAAAAGCATTTATCACTTGGTTTTGTAATAGTGATTTATGCCACATGACTAAGTCGTGTGACAAAAACACCCAATTTCTTAATTTGGTGCGTACAACGTTTCCTGCAACCAGCTGCGAAAAGTGGACTTGATATTGCACAAATGGCGTTGTATGAACGAAATGTTCTATGAAACATCAAGTAGACTGGACTTAAGAGCCTTTTATGAATGACGTCACGCTATTTTAGAGACTTGTCGACACTCCATCGTCAATCAAAAAGAGTCAACAGTGACCCAAATTTGTAAGGACAGTCATTTTTTCTCCAACTCCACTTCGTCCTAACAGCGTGACGTCATTTATGAACGGTCATTTATGTACGATGAACTCACGCGTGTGGTTTAGGCAGCAAGGTTTCGACTCAGCTATTTTGACTGGGTTGCTTAAAACACATGAGTGATTTCGCGAGCTCAAAAAGGGATTCGGAGTAAGGAATTGCAGTCATCGCATTCTATTTTATCATCTGCTCCTACCAAAAATTGTTGTTATGAGTACATTTGCTATCTGAAATTTTGCTCTCAATCAAATTACAGTCCTGAGTTGTTGTCCCACCACATAAAAATTTGATTAATCAATGTTTTCCAATTAAAACTTGACTAAAATTTGCATGTCCGCATCGTGACATCCTATATTCTAATTATAAACTACACAGAAAACTCGTCCGCTTGATCCTGTGCAATAGTTATTTGTTAACAGAATGTTCGATATGTGTTTTTTGTCGCCAGAGCTAAGCGAGTCAGAACAAAGGCACCGAAGTTTCAGCCAGACCAGAACTCTATTATAGATTGTGTAACACGAAATGAGAGCACGGAACAAATCAAAGCTAGCAAAACGTTACCTTCTTTTACGACTAAACTATTACATGAAAATGAATATATTAAACGGTTTCCGATAAACGATCACGGAAAACATTGACTACCGTAGTATCACAGCGAAACATTTTATGTCATTCAAATTGATGTTATGCTGATCAGAGGAAGATAAGTCAACTCATGTTTATGCATACCCTTAAAGTTTTCTGCCTTTTCGCTATTTTACATGTGTTTCATAGTGTCGTCGGTGGAATAACAAAAAAAGAAGTTTCACTTCAGACAAAGGTGTAAGCTTTCAAAAGCGAATGCTTTACAAAAGTGTCACTTCACTTACGACAGGCT
>JANTFA010139976.1:0-12345 GCA_026413405.1 Phytosciara flavipes
TCAATCGTCCAAAGCAGCTACACACGTGAGTTTTCATGCGAGGGGCCGAAAATCCGAAATAAATCCAAAAATTGCCCCCATTTTCGGCCCCGAAGCATGAAAAATAATTATAGCGGCTGTCGGCTTCACCTGACCTGCGATTTCGTTTGTGTTCGAAAAGTAGTAACACATTCGTTCTGTGAATTCTTGTAAGCAGGTGTTCGATTGTAGGCGAAAAAAATGAATTCCAAGAAAAGATTCTGTCTTGCCGTAAACTTGTCTCTCGCTGTAGCTTCTCATATTTTCGCCCCTTGGAAATTTGAATTAGGAAAAACGAATGGTTTATCTATCTTAGCTACAAGGTGAAGACTGGTTCCACACATAAGTACCACATCTGTGGTGTCAGACATGGTGGAAGCAACTCAATCAGAGTAATTCTTTTCGAAAACTCCGGATACTGTCTTAATTTACGCAACATTTCTTGAACAATTTGATGTAGCAGATCAAATCAGAGCTTTTGAAAATGGTTCTCTTTGGGCTATAATTTGAATGTTAGATATTTCATGATTTCTAAAATGATCGGAGAGCACCTCTGTCATCGTCCTGTTTCCTTTACATAATCAACGGTTAAGGATTCATTCGAAATCTTTTTATGGTTTAGCCTTTTCAGCGTTTCTATAACTCTTGAAAGAGCGTTTTAGAATAATGTTGGAATGTTGGGGTTTATGTTTCCTTAATGTCTTAATGGTCCGATCAATCTATTTGAGATCAAAGTCGGTTAATTCATTTCGACATTAGTTTCGCCTATGTCTTCGCATTTTTACATTACATTCGACCGATAGTGGAACAGAGAGCACTGAAAGCTAAGTGACGAAAAACATAACACGTATCAATCGAAAAACATTCAGTGTTCACCTGGTCCGAAAAATTAGTATTGCCAGCCAGTAATCCAGATAGATGACATTGCCCCTGGGAATCTCTCTGAATCTCTCTGAATCTCTCTCTTTATCTCTCTGAATAAAGCGGCAAGGTGGCTTTGTCGGATCAGAAGGATCAGAAAGATTTTCGTTTCATTCGGGTTTGGTTAGTGAACATTTAGCATTTCTACATTAACAATGGCACCACATCGGATCCTTGAGTTAACCGAATCGCATTACAATATTATCAACAATATAATTGATAAAATATCAACAACGTACCAACCATATCGCCAAGGCCTCGAAATGTTGAACGAAGATCTTCGAAATAATAGGCCAGAATTCGACTACGAGCCACTACTTGCCAAAATCGTTGAAAAGGCTAGAAAAATCAGAGCGGTAACCGAAATTGTGACGGCTTTTTTCGAAAATCATGCGGTCAGTTACCACATCATCACCTTCCAATGGCTTTTTTTATCTTGTTTTGACGCATTATTACAGAACGAAATTATTACCGCCGAACCAGTGGTCAACTGGTCAGTGGTTGATCAAAGAAAATTCGCTAAAAAAATTTTTGACGAAATCAATGGACGATACGTCTCGTACAGGAATTACGCCAACATCCTGAGGTGGCATAACGTGGCATTTGAAGGCAAATCAGGAAGAGAGTGT
The DNA here is from genome assembly GCA_026413405.1 of Phytosciara flavipes. Taxonomy (NCBI): domain Eukaryota; kingdom Metazoa; phylum Arthropoda; class Insecta; order Diptera; family Sciaridae; genus Phytosciara; species Phytosciara flavipes. The sequence goes on from JANTFA010139976.1 coordinate 1,569, forward strand.
GAAGCGCTACTAAAGCATATAATTGCAGAAACCAGCCACAGGCACCAGACATTTCGCACAATAAAAGAGATTTGGGTCTCTGAAGTGAGTCATTTTTATGTTTTACCGCTAAAGTGTCGTGCCTATTTCGGTTTCGAGAATTTTCTTGAATTCCTTGGAATTCCGTTTTTCGTGGAATTCAAAAAATTCGAGAATTTTCCAGAAACTAAATTCTCAATGACGAGCAAGGTCATCCTCGGTGAATATATTTGTGTGTAAAATCCTGGAAAAAATTGAAACCATCACAATACGATGAACGAAATTTTCTCGGAGGATAAAATGCTTTTAGAATGAGATATGCGGGACGTCACACTGTTTGAACAGAAACGGAATGCCTCCACAAATGATTTTTCCGCAGCCATTGTGACGAGGAAAAATCGTTTGTGTTTCCGTTGGACATTCCGTTTCTGTTCGACAATCTGACGACACCAATTGGCGATGTCTAATTGTTCATTAATTCCGTTCATCCACCGTTATAAAAAAAAACCGTTGATTTAGCTCGCTTGTACAAAAAAAAATGTTCGCTTCGTTTTTGGTATTGTTTCATATCAACCGTTTCAATATGCATGTTCCGATGTAATATACAACGCTAGATCATAGGTTGCACATCATTCATTCGTTAGACAGTAGAGTTGAAGTGTAACCACTTTGCATAAGCTATTCTACGTTGCATGTAAGCTGATAAAAAAAATGGGAAAAAAATCGGCGGGACATCGATGATGGAAATTAAAATGCGCGCGAAACAGAAATATTACGCTGCACATTCAAATCACGAAACTATGATCAATTTCGCAAGAATAATTTTGAGCCGGATAAAATTTTAAAGTCGATTTCCAAGCTACGAAATTATTTGATGATCAAGGTCAAGGTCATGTTCGGTCGAACATTCCGAAATAATTTTGTGAATCGAACTTGCTGCCATTATAAATTGAGATATGAACAAGTTTAACTGATCTTTCTGAGTCCCTAGTGTCCTGATTTTTTTCTTTTTTTCGCGAAAAATGTTGAATACGCGACACTGATCATCTTTGTAATTAAGTTTCGATCATCATTGTTCACATTCACACTAGAGTGCGTACGTATGAATTATACATACTTTCACAACGCATGTGAATCAAGTGATGTTATTGTCCTACAGTTCCGAGTTCATTTCGTATCGGTTACCAAATGGACGACTAAAGCGATAGAAGAGAACCGTAGTTTCAGTTTGCCAAATCAATTCTTTCTGTTGGCGTTGTAATAGCCGCAAATGTCGAACACTTCCACGACAATTTGAACGAAATCTCAATTACCAACAGACGGTAAAATAAATACAAAACTGCTTTCCTCAAACACTAGGAGTACATCGATGAAACGTTCTAGTGAGTCTTTAAGGCTTCATATACCAACCTCAATATCACACTCGAACTATGAAAGGAAGTGAAGGAAGTGTTCTAAATGAAAATTTTTGTATCTCGTTCATGGATTCACTTAAAAAAAAGTCCAAAAGTTTAGTTCGGAAATTTCCAATTTCGTCTTCAGAATTCTTTGTTTTTCCTCTAAAACTTCCCACAATTTTGAGTGGGATCCACAATAATCTTTTATCTTCCATAATTCATTTCATCACTGTTGACGGTTTCATGTTTGAATTAACTAGATTTCTATAAGGCATCGCCGCCATTCAGAAGAATTTTTTTCTGAACTCAGTGACGAAATGAATAACTTTTGACACCTATTTTGAGAGAAACGTGCAGACAACGGCGAATAATGATTTTTTAGCACACTCGGTTGCATAAAGTTCTATTAGTCGAAGCACAGAACATTGAGATGCTCAAAGAAAACATTTGTTTGTAACACGATGGCAACTGCACAAAAATCTTATCGTGCAATTTGTCTTGTATACGAAAAAATTTGGATTTTAGAAAAAACGTGGAATGTGATTCGGGATTAATGTGTAATTGGTGCGATTTATTTACTGATTCGTCACGCTGCTAAATGCTTGTGTAGTTTGAATAATTGTGAAATTTAAAGTTTAGAGGTCGTACATAAATGACGTCACGCTCTTTCAGTGCTGTCATTAAATTTAAATCGCTAGTAAATCGGCAAGTGTTCTCTTTTTTGAAACAATAGTGTGCCCTACTCCCCCTGTGTGGAGTCTTTATGTGGGGGAGGGGTTAGGACACACCATTAACGCAAAAAAGTGCATAGTCGAGTACCTAGTGATTTTAATCTGATGACAGTACTGAAAATTCGTGACGTCATTTATGTACGTCCCCTTAGAGGTCAGTCCGTGGGACGGGTTTTTAACTTCTATTTCTTTAGTTCAACTATCAGAATTTGGTTTTGTTAGGTAGAAATTTATTGTTGCAACTGATTCTCGAAAAACGATTTCTTATGCCAACAGAAACGGAATGTCCAATACAAACGGAAACACAAAAGGATTTTCCTTTGCTTGCGCTGAAAACAAATCGTTTGTGCTTCCGCTTGTGTTAGACATTTGGTTTAATTTCACACAAACTGACGTCACCCTTTATGTTCCTTTCGACACAAAAAGCCGTTTCATAGCGAACCGACGGCTAATGTCTGCTATTTTCAATACTGTCTTCTATTGCTGAAAAAATCACAAAGCCATCGCTTGCGTCCCTAATATGCAATAACTTGTGACGAAAAATGCTATAACAAAATCGTTTCAAAAACAATGAAAGTCTTTTCCGGATAAAGTCCCATTATGAAATCATATTTCTGAGCAATTTTTTGTTCATCTTTAAGCAACTGATGACAGTATGGAATAGAGTAGACATAAAGCCGAAGATCAGTTACCAAGTGTCTCATTTTAATTTCATTCACCTTCACTAGACTAATTTTGTAAATTATTTCTGTTACAGACGGCAAATATCTTCAGAGCTCAACAAACAAATGCTGCTGACATGTGGAATTTCCCCGCTGATTCTGTATTTTTACGTCTTCCAGTTATTAAGAAACGCAAAGTGCGTCCAACCGTTTTTATTGAAACGGACTTGTAGTGAATGTATTCGATCAAATTTATTTAAAAAAAATAAAAGTGTGTAGTAAGCGATAACTTTACAGTAAATGTATTTACAACACAATAAAAACCACTTGGAATTTTAAGATTTGTGTAAGACCTCAGATGTCTTTGAGCTAAGCGCTACAACGTTTGTGCCGGTGGGTCCCATCAAATCCCAGTTCACCTCATCTCGTGAATTCTGCCAAGTTTCTGTTATCTTCGACCTCTCTATGTTCCACATACTACACGCTAGAGTTGAATAAAGATTTCAGAAGTGTTCGAATCACAACCGTATCCTAAGGTGAAACACACCCGAGCGATTTTGCGTTGGTTTATGATCGACAATCATGCTCGCCATTGTTTATCCAATGGTGAATATCCGTCTACAACAAGAATCGCAGCATAATTGTCGATGTCAGCAACGGAAAATTGCTTGTGTCTCTTTGGCATTACTTTTACCGAATGTACCGACATTCGTTCCCTTCGATTTAGAAACCATTTCCGTATCAATGCTCTACTGACTGATTTGTGTATGAAATAAACTGCGAGCGAAATATTTGAATTTGACGATTGTGAATTGAATGCAGAAGACACACGAACAATTTTGCGTTGATGGAATGGATATTTATGCTGCGATTCCTATTGTAATCAGATATTCACCACAGTAATGGAATGCAAAATCGCTCCAGTGTCTTTCTCAATTTGAAGCTTAGAGAAAATTCGAATTATTTGCCATTGTGGAAAAAATATTCGAGAAGAATGTAGTCTCGAGTGTAGTCTTAACAATTTTGAGAATGATACGCTTGAGTTCGATTGTAGTACCCTCCCGAACCAAAGTTTCCGTTTTAATTAAAGTTAAAGCCAACGTGCGTACAGTAGGATACAAAGTTGGTCTACAGAAACTATAGAGTCGAGTATTGTTACATTCGAGCTACTTGGCTCGATGCAGCAATGAAATTCCTTTAATTTCGGTACCGATTGTCTACAAGAAATTGAACGTAAACATTTCGGTACGAAAATCTAAGAAAAAGTTTCAATTGAAATACTGCACGTTTTACTAAACAAAGTCCTGACCCATTCCAGACTATGAAGAAGTTCTGATGCGAAACAGTTCTCTAGCAGCCTCACACGCTTTGTTTACACTGTCCGATTTCGATCACTCTTATTTTGTATAGAAACTTTGTGAGATTGCAAGAAACCTGTCTGAACAGAAATCTAAGAAACTTTCTTTATCGGAACATTGAACGCAGATTCGCTTCAGCTAGAACTAAGACCTTAAGACTTAGAAAGTACCATATTCCCAGTGATTCAAGTGTAAGTACGACATACGTACGAAATAATGTTTTATACTCACACCTCTACTATGCTATCACATTGAGTCGCCGACCAACATCAAAAGCATAGTTTATATTGACGACGCAGAAAATCGCCTGCATCTATACTTTATGTGGTAAGTCACGGTCGAAGCTTCGGTATATAAAAGTTTAGTATCAATAAAGGAGATGCCATGCGATTAGCTTTGTAGAGGGGTTTAATTGTATTGAATGTTAGGTCGCAACTTTATTTGGCTGAATTTTAATCAGGGAACCTGAAATGTTGCTTTCAGATTTCACAAGTATTTAATCACGGAAGTGTGGATTGTGTGAGGAAAGTGTGACTAGTTATACCGATCTACTGAATGATTGTTTGGATTGGAATATGTCAATCCTCTACTGGTAGCTTTTTCCACTTACAATCTCTGCAATAACTCTACAAATTAATCAAACAAACGAGAAATTCCGTGTTGTCGTAGTGGAATATTGTGCTTCGACTTCTATTGTAATCTGATTTGCACCACTGAGCAAATGAAAATGCAGGGTAATTGCCAGTTTCTGCTTTGTCTTCGCTCAAAACAATCGACCAATTTTGCGTTGCTGGAGATTTATTCTCTATAATACGAATTTGAGTATTAGTTCGACTGGAGTATCAGCATAATTTTTAACTATACGACTAGCTATATCACATCTGAGGGAGTCAGTACTACAAAGCATATCGGTGAGAGTAGGTATCAGAACGACTAGGATTATCGATCATATGGACTGGCCAAATGAGCTGATCCAGGCGGATCGATTGCACCCTGTGTTTTTTTTTAACTTGAAAGGTCTATAGTGACGTCTCTTTCGAGTAGAATATGTACGCTTTACTAAGTTTAAACCCTCTTTGAGCCAGTGCGGGCCTGCCACAAAGTTTGTCGCAAACAATGTGTCTGCTGAGTTTCTATATTCTGACTTTAATGCTTAGGCCACAAGTAAGCTTTTCTCTAGAATTTTAATTTCGACTCAGTGTTGAAGTGTAAAATTTCTTCCTTCCTTCAGAAAAACGATAAACGCCACCTGATGTGTATCTAGTGCCAAAAAAATCCCTTCGATTCGTAACTTTCCAAGGGTCACCATTTTCAGAACAATCCCTGATGGAAGTTGGTGATCCTTCGATAAATTTAAACTCATCAGAATTAAAATTTTGAGCAGCGGTGTACAAATTACTTTTATCGACCCGCTTTTTATGCACTAGGTCTTCACAATTGCAGTATACGAGTCCAAGTTGCATAAATAACTCTGTAAATGATGTGAAACAATCATATGAATCAGGATGCTTTCCGTTTTCACTTTCTTCTAACGGAAAATCGGCCGAACAGATTCACTAACATTTCACCTTTCTTTTCTCAACAAGTTGAGACAAGAAAGCTCCGATTCTAAGGATCGAGTGTAAATGGATAGGTGGCGCATACTACTGGTCCTACTTTGATCAGCACTTCACATTATGCATACGAGAGGCGACACGGTCAAAGAATATCTTCGTTCGATTTAACTTAAGTCGATCTTGGAAGTTGTTTAATTCCACCGCAAAAGTGATGCAATGAAGATTCAAATGCACTCTTTCGAGTTTGCGATTCTTTTGCCCGGATTGTAGGCAGTACGGCTGCCAAATGTTTTTCGATGAAACATTTGGCCGGCGTCCAGTATTTGGCGGCTGACGCTTTCACGTGAAAAATGTTGTAACAAATTGATGAGTTGTTCTCTAGAGTCTAGATACTTGTGGACAGATATTCGACTGTGGGAGAAAGAAAAGAAAATCCAAAAAGAGTTCAGGTCTGGTTCAAGTCAAATTTTGCTCTGGATGGGATATGTTATTTTCGCCAATGAAAGTAGATACAAGGTTTGGCCAAGTCGTGTAAGCCGAAAGACATACGCATTTTTGCAGCGAACAAACTCTTTCTTTGAATTTATGATGACATTTTCGCCTATCGTTAAACAAATAACTATTGCCAATTTGAAGTAGGAAAAACGAATGATTTTTCTACCTTAGCTGTAAGGTGCAGACAGGCTTCACACAGACTTGTATGGTGTCAGGCATATTCAAGGGGCAAGAGGCAACTCAAGTCTAAAGTCTAAATACGTGCAACTTTTCCACAACAATGTGTAGCAAATTTGAACCAGAGCCGTTGAAAATGGTTTTCTTTAGGCCATAATTTGGATGTTAGATACTTCATGGCTTCTATACTAATCGATGAGCACTTTTGTCATCGTCCTGGTTCTCTTTACATATTTAACGGTTTCGTTAAGGATTTTTTCGAAATCTTTTTAGGTTGAGCCTTTCTCAGTGTTTACTTAACTCTTCCCAGACCGTTCTAGTAATGTTGGGGTTGACATTGGCTTTAAAATCTTATCAATAATTTCGAAATGGAAGTAGGTTAATTTAAAGATAACCAATGGCTCGTCGGCTTGACCTTACATTTAATATTGTTTTCCATTTAAAACATTTCCATTTATTTGAACATTGAGAGAGAATTCATAGTTCATCTGGTCCGATAAATTGGTATTGCCAGCCAGTGGTCAAATAGATGATATTGCGCCTGGGAAAGTATCCCTACTACAATTTTTTTATCCCTCTGAATAAACCGGCAAACTGGATTCGAACCATTCGGACGAGACGACGATTCATAATGTTAGTCGTGACTTAACTTTCATCACAACAGCATCATATTTCACAATTTTATTTAAAATGGGAGAAAGTATTAAATTTGAAGTTAGAGCCGACGAGCCATTGACAATTAGAAAATTAAATAAATTCCATTTCAACATTATTAATAACATTTTGAAGTCAATATCAGCCAAAACATATTTGAATCTTTACGATCATCTGGAAGTATTACTAGAAAACCTTAAAATAGCTGAACCTCAATTCGATTATGAATCGGTACTAAGAAATATCATTAAAAAAGCGCCAAAATGGAGAACAGTTACGGAAATTGTGAACGCTTTTTATAGCAACAATGTGGTGAGTTTTTGCCACAAGCCACACAACCAGTTTTCAATGGCTTTTGTCATTTTTATTCTGCGCACATTTCTATTTTAAAGAATGGAATTATTTCCGTTGGAGCAATAAAATGGTCAGTGGCGGACCAAAAAAAATTTACGAAGTGGATTCGTACAGAGGTCGGGACAAATATTTCGTATAAAAATGCGAAAATGTTGAGGTGGCGCACGATTCCATTCAAAAACAAATCAGAACGGGAATGCGAAGCTTTGCTGCAACGTATCATTGCAAAGACGCGCAAGAAACGTTCCCTGGTCGAAATTTGGAAGGCCAAGGTAATTTTACGTTCTGCTATACTGTCGTGTGTCGCGAGAAGGAGCCTATTTCGGTTTCGAGAATTTTCTTGAATTCCTTGAAATTCCGCTTTTCGTGAAACTCAAGAAATTCGAGAAATTTCCAGAAACTAAATTGTCCTCGAAGAGCGGGGGAATTTTTTTCGTATAGTTCTAACGGTGTATATGGCTCATTCAATGCGGTGTCCACATTACGTCTCGGATTTTTGCAAAATTCAAAAGAATTTCTTCTTTGGAACTCTTTTGTTTTTCTGTAAAATTCCATTGAATTTCCTAAAAATCCAAGTAATGTGAACAACGCACGTAATCAGTCATATATTTGTGTGTCTGAAAATATTGACAAACTTAGGTTTTGATATGCATTTTTGAGTTGCTTTTGTACGAAAACGTTCGCCTAGCTTTTGATATTGTTTTATATTAACCGTTTCAATCTGCATGTTTCGACGCTAGATCATAGGCTCATTCGTTAGGCAATACAGTTGAAGTCTAACTCTCTGCATTATTGAATTATACATACATGAATGTGGTGTGGTGTGCAGACTGTATTGTATAACGGAAAACCCATATTTCCTACGCCCGAAATAAATTCATTTAATAGACGACGGGACATCTGGAAATTTGAATGCGCGTGAAACGGAAATATTACGGTGCTAATTCGAATCTCGAGATTATTATCAGTTTCGCAAAAGTATTTTGGAACCGAATGAACTTTCCTAGCTAGTATTTTATGAATTGCCTACAAGCCAATGGTGATTCTGACAATAATTAATCAAACGTGTGATATTTTTACCCTGATTTCAAGTTCGACTTCCAGAAAGTTATTGGATGATCAAGGTCAGGGTCAAGTACAGTCGAAAATTTTGAAATAATTTTGTACGTTGCACTTGCCGATATTATGAATTGACACCTACCCTGATTTCCTGATTTTTTTCCTTTTTTCGGTAAATCCTCGTTATTGTGCCTGATTTTCCAATATTTTCTTATTTCCCACGATTACAAAATCTTGACCTTGACCTTGCACATTGGAATAGGACCCTGTGTCCTTTCCGGGAAGCTCGAACGTTGAATCACTAACAGTGGAATGACCCACTTGGATCCCCATGTTAAAAAAATCTTGTTTGATCGACGACACTGATCATCTTTGTAATTAAGTTTCGATCACATACACACTATAGAGTGCGTACGTACGAATTATACATGCGTTCACAACGCATGTGGGATCAAGTTTCTCCAATCTACTCGTCCGGGCTCGGTTCTGTAGCCAAATGACAAAATGAAACGATAAAAGAAAATCGTAGTTTCAGTTTGACAAGGCTATCCTTTCTATTGACTTTGTAAATAGCAGCGGATGTCGAACACGACATTTCAAACCAAATTCAAAACCAAAAATATTTTCAATCAGAAGCGATAACATCAAAAGCATCAAATCGTCCTGTTACATCTGATAGACACAAAAAATAGTTACTCTGAACACCGATGACGGTAAAATAACTTCCCTCAAAGGCTAGAAGTGCATCGATAAAACATTCAAGTGAGTCTTTTAGGCTTTGAATACAAACCTAATCCTCACACTGGAAATCTGTACTCGATGAACATTAAAAGTACCATTGACGAACTATGACGAGAAGTCAAGGAAGTGTTCTGAATGAACATTTCTGTGTCTCGTTCATCGGTTCACTTCAAAAAAAAGTCCAACAAAATTGAGTTCGGAAATTTCCAATTTCGTCTTCAGAATTCTTTGTTTTTCCTCTTAAACTTTCCATAATTTTGAGTGGGATCCATGATAATCTTCTATATCGCTGAACGCTGATCATGATTCAATTTGTCACTATTGACGGTTTCATGTAACTAGATTTCTATAAGACAAAATTCAACGCCGTTAGTTCGAAAAAATAGTATTTTTCTGAACTCAGTGACGAAATGATAAACTTTGTAACCTGTTTTGAGAAAAGCGAGCATACAACGGCGAAAAACTCGATGATAAATGATCCTAAGGCACACAATGCCTATTATCACACTAGCCGTGCAGCCTCGAGTGACGATCTGCACATGAAGTGCTTAAAAATGCAATTTATAACTCGATTGCAGAATACAGATACGCTCAAAGAAAACATTTGATTGTATACTATGGCGACTACACAAAAATCTTATCAGCCAACTTGTCTTGTAACAAAAAACTTGGATTTTACAAAGAACTTAAAATGTAATGTGGTCTGTGTCGCAGGTTTCTCAACGAAAACCACTAAGCGAGTGTCAAGGTCCATATAAAATCCTTCATTTAACTCAAGTTAAAAATTTCTGAATTACCTTGGGTTTGCGCCTAGACTACATACAGTCACTCAACTTTGTACCCTTAACTTACTGTGTAATTGATACGTTTTTTTGCTGATTCGTCACGCTACTAAATGCTTGTGAAGTTTGAATTGTTTTGAAATTTAGATCAAAGATTCTTCATTCTTCATCCACCTGTGAACGAAAAGTGATGGCTGAGAAAAACTGAAATTTTTCGTTCTGTTTTTTGTCTCAGAGATTGTTTGAACAGAAACGGAATGCTCAACACAAACGATTCTACTTTGCCACATAACTTAGGTCAGAAAAAAATCGTTTGTGCTAGACATTTCGTTCCTTTCTACACAAAAAATTGTTTTCCGTTACTGCGTGTAAACATAGTGACGCGACGACTAATGTCTACTCTATTCCATACTGTCTCCAGTTGCTTAAAATTCCGCTCAACATTACAATCTCAGTATAGGATGTAGAAAAAATGGTACGTTTCATCACGAATTAACGAATCAACGCCAAAGAAGAATTCAAATGTTTGTATGACTGGAAAACAATAGAAAAATTTGAAATATGCATCTCTCGCGTCGCTATGTAAGCGAACACTAACTTGTGACGAAAAATGCTATAACCGAATGGTTTGTAAGGCAATCAAAGGCTTTTCCGTCTCAAGTCCCAACATGCAATCATATTTCTGAGCCTTTTTCTACATCCTGTACTGAGGTTTTATCGAGGGGTACCGCACTGAAATTGCAACTCTTTTTCAGCGTGTGCAACTCATTTGCAACTCTTTTTTTTCCCGTGC
>JANTFA010139987.1:0-12344 GCA_026413405.1 Phytosciara flavipes
CAAATCGTTTTCCGGAAAAGTGGTCACTTCTCAAAAAGTCGTCAAAACTCAAGTGGTCATTTCTTCAGGGTAATATCGAACTGTGAGGTTATGTGTAGCATGATTCCACCTTAACTGAATATTGGCCATACCAACAGTTTCTTTAGAGTTGTCCTAATCTTATTTCGACGTTTTTTCTACTCGGGAACCGAGGGGTGAAAATATTCAACGTTTCTCATATTTGCGAAGCGTGAATTACCGTTTTAGGCCACGAAACGAAGAATTTTAAAACAAAGCGACATTCTTGACTCTCAAGAATTCAGTAAATGAACGATTTTCTTAACGTGGCGCTTTAGCAACGGACCATTAGAGATCATATGAGTCAAGTATTAACATTTGAAAACGAATGAAGAAAATTTTGTCCGGCCGTGGGATTGAACCTGGGACTTCTCGATTATGAGTCGAGAGCTCTAACGCTGAAGCCACGGGTTACGGCAAAATGAAATTTACTTCAGATGTTCAGATGTTTGTATAGTGTGCTAGATTGAATGTGTCAATGTGTGGTTCGTGGGTACATTTGGCATGCGTTGGCTGTAACATCACCGATTTTATATGACCAGACAATAAAGGATGTGAGGAAGGTCCTACAACGGAGCTCAGATTCGTTTGGTCTTATTCAGGATATTTTTGTGGATATTCTTCGTGAAATAGGAGGTACATCAGTCGTGTCAACAGTGGGAATGTGAGATGAAAAATTCGATTTTGATGTCGAAATTCACATGCGAGACACAATCATGTCAGACAAGAAGGAGAGGTTCCCTTGAAACACCTATTGAATACTGCAATGTATCATCGGTCAAAAGGGTTGCAAGCGTCAAAATTTTTTGCTTTCCCGTGGGATAACAGAACAATTTATGGGAAAGCGAAATATTTAATAAATAAACACAACGTTCGGTGTCAATTATTGGTTCCGAGAGCAGTCAGATCAAACAAAAATTGCATTTATTCAAGAACGAAAGATGCGGCAACTTTTTTCTGGGAAGCAACTTGTGACATCATTGGAATTAGCCGTTCGAAATTAGCCGTTTGAATGTCACTCCAAGAATCTTGAGAGAAAGTTTCTATTTTCTCAACGCTCGCTATCTTCGCATAAAATAGCGGTGAGAAAATGATAACTTTCTCATCAGAGTTGTCATCGGACAATATGTCTGACAAACATCTCGTCGATAAAAGAGGCCATATTCTCACGTCATTTTGCGGAGGTAAGAATGAAAACTATCATACGGCACAAACTTGACACGGAAATTACAGAATCCCTTTCATCAAAAGTCATAAACTAATGAAAATCTCCTGAAATTAGTTAAACAAATGATGGAATTGTGTAGCAGGTAGACATCGGTGACGATATTGGAGCCGACAAGTTTATTATGGATCGTATGATTGACGAAACGTTTCTTTTCAAAATGCTCACTTCACTTGAAAAATTAATTTCCAGATAGTTAACAGCAACGTCATAAGCTCACAACGATCATTAATGACCAGATCACTTAATCATTAGTCGCAATTTGATTGAGAGTTTGTGAGCCGACAAATTAATGCGTTCTAATTAAGTGCGGAATCAACATTATACCTTGGAGAATTTACTTTTACTATGAGTCTATACTTAAAAGCAAGGAGAAATTAGAAGATTTGGATTAACAACCAAATACTTCATTTGCAATTTAATTGTGTTAAAATGTGTAATGTAACGTTACTCTCTTTTTTCCTTTGATCCATTTACCGATATTATTCTTCATACACCGTTTTTACCATTTACCGGTTTTTCGAAATCGACGGTAAACTCATTCACCAATCCCGGCACTTCGTTGCAACCTCGCAGTGTTTATTTATTATTTTTCCGATAATAGTAAAATAGATGTGGGAGATTATAGCACTGGTCATCAATTTAGGATACGCGAACGATCTATGCCGGTTCAATTTCAAAGATATATTTTGCAAGGAATTAGAACTGATAACAACCACGAATGTTTAATTTATGCAAATGGAACAAAGTTTCCGCGAATGAAAATGTGTACAGTGCGTTTTACACGCATGTGTGACACGTTATTGGTACTACTCATAGGAACACTTTTTTTTGGATAAAATAGCGGACTCATCGGTTCGTTTTTCATCAGTTTTGAATTTACTGTGTGCCGTGAAGTGTGTACACGTCTACTATCAAGATTATTTTACCAAAAGATGTTGGAAACGAAAGTTTGGCTGATACTTTTGCTGAGTTTGGGCATTTTTTTGGAAACCAGTGCCTCCGACGATTGTGATTTCGATAAAAATTGTACATTGGTGTTTGTGCAGTTGGTTCGTATTTTATTATAAAATAATTGAAAACCTTTTCTGTAAAATGCCAATGGACAAGTTATTTTTAATTGACGTATAACGTCATTCTAAGCAAAAAATTGTTCTACGGTATGCCTCCAAAATGCACCCATTTTTTAATAAGTTCGTTGAAACTTCGAAACGTACAGCCGCTCACGTAAAAATTCTGAATTGGCGGTCCTATATCTTCGATGTAAGACTGTTTTCAAATATTCTAATGATCTAAGACGTGGCCAAACATTCATTTCTAGCTACAAACCACCTCACACATACTTAAAATCAACGCGAATGCATATGGCCTTAGGCACATTTCTGGCGGCTGACAAAAATGGTTCGGTTTTGGGTCGCTTTTTTGTGAAAAAAAATTATTTTTATAAAAAATCTGTGCATTTTAGAGGCATAGCGTAGAACAATTTTTTGCTTAGAATGATGTTTTGAGTCGAAGTGGTCGAAATTCCAATTGTCGATTTCGTTGATTTGTGTTATTTTGGTTGTCTATTGCGGGAGGTGGCTCACTTTATTTAGTCCGTTTAGTCCACAAAATTCGTTTAGCAATTTAGTCAATCTTGTACTCTGTACTCGCAGAACAGTATAGTCGATGTAATGTAATACACTTCTTGGACTGAATGGACTAAGCGGACTAAATCGTATTGGACTAAATCATATTTTTCTATGTGTGAAAAGCGAACAACAACCGCTGCGGTTTTCGGTTATTTTATGAATCCAACACACTACACTCGACATCAAGACTTCAATACACCAATTGCATAAAAATTCACTCCAAATACAGCAGAATTTGTTTCATTTAGTCCATTATGTGCCATTTAGTCCATATGAACTTCATAAGTGAGCCACCTCTCGGTCTATTGCTTCGGATTAACATCGATTGATGAAAACCAATACTTTCTAGCAAAGGGACTCTCAATTCGTGTCAAGTTGACACCTTATTTCTTACAATATTTAAAAATTAATGTACATTTTGAGTGACTACTGACCTCCGCTATAAATTTTTTTTTCCGCTCTCAACGGATTTGTTCTACAGTTTTTCACCCTGCATCGTGTCCAGCGATTTATTTTTGTTCGACATTAACGACATTAACCCTCAGCGGTCCGCTCATAGTCAATTTCAAAAATCGAGAAAATCATTAGTGAACGGACGACTAAATGTTAATGACGGACGAAAATAAATTGCTGATGGACACGATGAAGGGTGAAAAACTGTGGAACAAATCCATCTCCGCCCATTGAAAAATGTTGATAGCGGAAAACGCCGTAGAATATGCGTTTGAAAATGCAGACCGCAAGCAATAATTTTGTATTACCAGTTACCGCCGATTACATTTTTCAGAGCTTGGAGCATTAGAGGAAGGATCAATCTAATGCCTGAAACTATATGATTCTGTTATGAATCTCGAAATTTTGAGTCAAAAATGTTGCTTCGGAACAGACCGTTATTACAAGAAAATGCCAGTATGTGATGTGATCTTTTTTTTCTTCACGTTCAGTTTTGCCAACACATCATTTCAACTACAGGTACCTTTTATCACACTTGAAAGGTGTTGTTTCCATAACCCAGAAACCCAGAATCAAGTAGCAAATAGCAACTGCCAGTTTCGCAACAATATTAAGTATGAGTAAGCCTAATTAGAAATTCTGTTTTCTGAATTTAAATGAGAAGGTAACAATTCACTTCATTGAAATGTTGCTCACTTTGCGATGTTTCTTTTTCAAACTTTGTCGTCATTGCAAAAAAAATGATTGAAATGAAAGTTCAAAAATTCTCATGATTATTCCTCAGTGCGGTGTTTTGAATCCGCTTAGGTTCATCGACTGTTTTGGTAATTCTTATTGATCTATTTGTAATACATGACACATTCGTCAAATATTTCACCTGTATAAGGAGAGAGTTCATCACATACTTCTGACCATCGTGCAGATAACGGATGGTTATCACTCATTGTTATCACTCGTCTGCAAATAGTTTACTCACTCCCTCACAGGAACGCGAAATTCTTTTTAAAATTTTAAGTCATAGTAAATTCAAGTCAAATTTTCACCGTTTCACCTCCCACATACTATCAATACCAAAATAGCTATTTTCAATAGAAGTATTGAAATGAGAACGTCTTGCGCACTATAGATGTGAGTTTGCCGATACGAGCGGCAGGCGAGTTCGGCAACACGTCTTGTGCGCAAAACACCCGATTCACTACGTGTGCCAAACAAAATCTTATCTACCCCAACAAACACGAAAAATTCATTCATTTCAAGCACCACCATTCACTTGATTTTTTGTTTATATGAAAATTGATTTCGTCGCAGTAGCTCGAGGTGGAAATCACTCGGTTAATTGATAACACACCCTTGAAGTATCCGATAATAGTTATGTGGATCACAAGGGACGAGAAGAAAAAATTCAATCGTGGTTCGCGTGTGTGAGACGCAAGATACTCAAGTTGGTTGTTATTCACATTAGTGTAAAGATACGAAAATCCATTTCATCACTAGTAACGAAAGGTAACGACAACGAAAAGTAACGACTTTTCGTAACTAGTAGCGAAAAAGCGAAAGAATTAGTGATAAATCACCCATCATCCATATAACTCAAATGATGCATGAAAAAGTTCACTTTTCGCAGCGCCGTTGCAGAAATGATTTTTCTCCTTATTGTTCTCACATCGTTTGGGCAACAATTCGTGAAATTGTCTAAAAACAACGGTCCCAAACAGGTTCACAAATAACTATTTCGAGTTTCTCTTCGAATCTCCTCTCAGTTTGTCACTGTTTATCATGCGAATATCACGGCTTTTAAGATAAAAAAAAACTTTCTTAAAAATATTTTCCACCTTAAACTCTTCTTCTTGTCTATTCAGATTTATCGGCATGGCGATAGAAATCCAATCAGGCAAACTCTGGGAGACTCTTACGATGAATCGTTCTGGCCACGCGGCTTTGCACAATTGACGCCCGTAAATTATTTCACAGATTGCATTTGATTTGATTTACATATTTTCTTTGTAGCTAGGCGAACAACAGCAGTGCAGGCTAGGAAAATGGCTTCGAAGAAGATTCCGCAATTTTCTTTCGGAAACTTTTTCAGTAAATGAAACCTACATAAAATCATCAGACGTTGATCGTACGTTGATGAGCGCTCAGGCAAATTTGGCTGGAATGTATTCACCTGAATGTGAAAATAATTGTAATTCGCAAGTACTGTGCCCACCGATTCCCGTCCATACGCAACTCGTTAGCACTGATAATTTGATCGCAGGAGCTGTTCCTACTCCGTGTACAAATTATGTTAATGCACTGAATGCGTATAGAAATTCGTCTGCATTTATCAAAGAACTGAATGATACAGCAACTCCATTTTTCGACATAATAGCTGCAAATGTGAATGCTACCTTTGATAAAGCTTTTGTCACCTTGTTGACGATACGGGATGGGTGGGTTTGTGATAGGGCCCATGGTTATGCGTAAGTTCATTGAATCGATAACTATTTTCTTTAAGTTAATCGAAATCATTCTGTGCTACCCAGTATTCCGAAATGGGCGGAGCCTCTTTTTTATCGCAACAGAAAGTTCTACAAGGCAGCGTTGAGGCACTACTTTATATCCAACAACACACCATACCTGTGCCGATTTTATGCAGGATACTTGTTGGCTGACATTTTAGGCCGGCTTTCAAGCAAAGCGGCAAAAACACTGGTCCCAGACCGCAAATTATGGGTTTACAGTTCGCACGATTCTACGATTATGGGTTTTCTAAATTGTTTAGGTGTACCAAGGGTGAGTAATTTGCCACTAATAATGAGGCAAAGACCAATTTTCCGCCATATTGTTGTAGGACGATTTCCCTGAATACACCGCAACAATTATCATCGAGTTGTATTTGTGCGACGGCAAGTACTACGTGAAATTACTCTACAAAAATCTTGACCAAGATCCGATTACGCTTGAACTTCCTGGATGTGAAAAATACTGTCCACTGGAACAGATGTACCAACTTTATAACTACATCTTACCTAAAAATCCAATTGCTGTTGAATGTACGAACAACAATCCGATGATGAATTAGTGTCGATGGGACAATTTTTCAAATGCATTGAAATGAGTAAAATTTCGTTGTAGCCACCATGCATTCCTTATACATTCCACTTAATTTTTAGTTATTATAAGCTCTGATGATGCGTATACACTTAGTTCGTTAGGTTAATTTTGTAAAACAGAAAGTTTCTCTAATTTCAACGCAATGACCAACCATCCAATTTCATAGCACTCCAGAGTGACAACAGAAAAACGGCCAAAAATTTTTTCCCTTTTCGCTTTCAAATGGTAACGACTGGCCAGTTGGACGTCTTTCTGGGTATAGGTCATCCGGGAGCCTGCGTCATTTAATGAGATTCGAAGACTTTGATAAAATGCATTCAGAACTAAAAAAATAGTCGAAGCTTTTCGTAAAATATTTTCTTTACTGGTGATTTCACTCACTTCTACAATTTCTCGGCTACAAAATTTTATGGATGCGTGACATAGTTTCAAAATCGTCTTTTTACCATTCTTTGTAAGTGTTTTTTCATTGTTCAAATAAATAAAAAGTTTTTAAAAAAAGCACAGCCAGCAATTTTCTTTATATTGTTTCATTCAGCTCGATTGTGTCCGTTTGAATTTAATTAGAATAACCAACACAAAAGTCGAAGAGGCTAAGGATTTGATTGCAAGAAAACGAAGAAGTAATTTCTTTCTAACCCTACTTGAGTTCCGTTAAACCTTTCGTTGAATGCGTTTTTTATATGGAATTTTTTACAGTGGCTGACGTTTCTCACTTCAGATGACGTTTCGAACGCCCTTGAAGATGATCAATTCTTTTTCATACAAATGTGAACAAAAAGTGGAAAAGAGTAGTTTACTCGATATTATTCTGGCCTTCTATTAGAGATGAGTGGGTTCAGTCCATGCCCATCGATCAAAATAAGGAGATAACACACACCCAGATGCCCATGAAGAGAACGAGTTCTTCCTCATTTTTATTGTTGACACCAACAGACATTCCACGGGAAATTTTAAATAAAAAAGTTGAAAAGGGAGTAAAATTAGCGAAAATAGTTGGTTTTCCAACGAAAAAGTTGGGAAAAAAGTGAGTTTTCAGAAGCAGTTGTACCCTATTTTTAGCGAAATCACATTTTTCTGAGAATCAGGTCATGAATCACACGGCATACCAATCAAAATATTGTTGAAAGCCACCGGTATCTTACTCCTACTAAACTCGCTTCTATTACACTAGATAGCACTAGATAGCACTAGTTTACCACTGAACACCTAAAAGAGATTAGAGAAATTAATAACGATCTCTCGCGGAGTACGGTCTTATTATACATATTACTTATATAAATCGTTATAGGATCATCATCATAAGATCGCGAATAGCTTTAATTTCAGTTTAATGTTTAATTTTTCTCCAGCTATAAAAAGAATATTCAAATGAATGGAAATCTTCAACGAATGAGTTTCATTGATTTTTGTAAGACTTAGAAGAGGAAGACGCCTTCACCTCTTTCATCCTAGAATTGAAAGAACAATAAAAATTAGCGAAAACGGTTGGAGCCTGAAAATTTGTGAACGGTCGATGTTCCGAAGCCAAAGGTTGAAACTGGCTGTACAAAATTTTAAACTGAAAATGGAGAAACTGACTCTTCTTGCTGTACGAGCTGACAATATTTGAAATTCCTGCACTTCCTAAATTTTTCGAAAATGTAACTATTGTATAACTCTGAGGAGACGACTTTCAAATATTTATCAAATTTTGATCAAACTCGAACAAAGGTTACTTAACTAGAATATAAAGAATACGCATTTTGAAAACTAGGTTTGGAGGAAAAAAAGTTAAACTGCAAGTGTCTATTATGAAAGTGAAGATAAAAAATCCCAACAAGAGCAACGGGTGTTGAGCATTCGCAGTGTGATGTGTTACCAACCTCGGCTTCGTCTCGTGTCAACAATTTTCACATCTATTGCGCAAAATTTCAATTTAGGCAAAAGTTAGCAAAATAAGAGTTAAAAGTTAAAGTTAAAGTTTTTCTCGCACTAGTGCGCAAAGACCTTTTCTCCCACGACAACGAACGTATCAGTGCAAAAATCTTCACTCGTATGGTATGACATCAAACACACGGAAAGGTGATGATTATGGCCCGCAATTACAAAAACAAAAGTTTTCTCACTTCAATTCAAACAGTAATGTGCGCTTCAGATTCAAAAAGAAATGCATAAATATTTGTGTTTTTTTTGACACAGTGTTTCCGTATGGTGGTAGCGTAAAATTGACAGAAAGTCCGTTGAAAATTCAACTTCGTCTTGCTACTTTACTGCAAGGAACACTATTATCTCTTCTCCTACTCCTACAAAATAATTGTTTCGGATAACTTTCGTCGCGTGGTTTCATGGCAGGACGAGTGTTAAACTGACATCCAAACTACATGTTCCCGTTGATTTGATGCCGGAATTTCTCTTTCCATTTTAAACGTTCGCTAAAAACTAAACATTTTTTTCTACTGGGACGATTCGACCCATAATAATTTTATACAGCCCTGTGGAATCACGTGCTTCGGATTATTATTTACACATTTTGACATTGACAGACTCTCATCGTCTTTCTGTTTTTGTAATCAAATTTTCGTTCGTCGAATTTGAGATTTTTGCTGAGAGAAAAAAGAAAGGAATGAACGCTGTTGTGGCACTGTGTCACTTCTGTGAAAGTCATGGTCCTAGTTCAGTTTTCTGTACACAAACGTTAAGAGACTCCAAGATCGACGAGCAATTGTTCAATTTCGATGGAAATAAAGTGTGTTCTGCATGCAACTCGATCGGATTATCTCTTGGCATGTTAAGTCGCGACAAGGAGAGTAATGCAAATTTTTTAAGCACACAAACACCTGTGATAACTGAAGTGGTAACATTGGTAAAGCAAGCAGCTGTGAGGAGTCTTAGCTGCGAGGTATACTAGCGCTGAGACTAAATGTTAGATCAAAACACTACAACAAATTTGTTCATTTCATAGGTCAGTTCGAATAAGGACGGAGGTTTCGTCTTCTTTGGAGACTCAGTTCGAGGTCATGTACTCAGTCACACATTTCAGATACGCGATTCTCAAGCTCGTGGTTTCTATAAGCTCTTTGCCATTGTCATTATAATGAAGGACAAAATGTTCCTATTGAACATTCAGCCATTTCTATCTGAAAATTTGACGAAAATATCGACAATCCTTAAAAACTACGCGTTGGATACCTACAAAACAGAGCAATCGAAATGTTCCGAAAGAGCGCAACGATTAACATCTGGACAACCGAACACCCAGGCACCAAGATCCTTAGCCGAACTAACTGGTGAAACGAACATATACGCAGAGCTGCACACTCGCTTTACGTGGATATTATGGGCCGGTGCACGATGTTTATCCGAATCGTTAACATTAGGTAGTCCAACGGTACCGCCATTCATTGGTCGGGACACAGAAGAAGGATTCTCATTGGTGCAGATGGACAAGGAAGGATGGCTTCTTAATAAATACGGCATGGACAATGATGACGACGAATTTTATTCGTTGCGAAAATGTAAAGAAATTCTCAGATCTGATTTTGTGGCTGTGTGTTACTGCGTGATCGTTGGCCTACAGGTAAACACAGAAGAACACCACGAGAGTGTGATTCAGTTATCTCGAAAATGATATTTTTCTTCCTTTGAAGGTGATACTGCGTGGACCGTCGTCGAAAACAATTATTTTAATAAAATCGCTACGAAGACTATTACCCGAATCGATGCACACGCTAATTCGAGGTGATAGTCCGCGATATGTGCCTCCCATCGAATGTAAATTACTGTCAATTGTACCTGAAGTAGCTGTACCCCAACCGTGCAGTACAATTTTTCGTGTTGATTTCATTGGCAACGATGATTTAGTTAGTGTAAAGTGGACGGGAGAGATGCCTACGAAATGTAAGTTTTGGTTCGGTTCTATGCAATTCAGCCAACAAATTTTTTCCACTTTTGTTTTAGATACTGATTTGTTAACGAAAGTTATTAAAGCCGTTGACCAGAAGTTGTTTACCGACTTTGTTCTGTACAAGCATGTCAAAGTACTTGTCGAGGAGTGGAAAAAGTAATTTTTTTTCATTTATTTTGTTCAAAAGAATAGGTCACCCGAGAAGATCTTGAAGGTGTGATTTGAATACCAACAGACCTGGATGTCCTGGTTTACTCTGGCCACTTGTTCTTATGGTCGGGCAACTAAGATCAGTGTACACATCCTTAGGTATTGTCCTCTTCATTATGAACTTCATATGATGAGGACCCACCATCCTTAGGTGAATCTTAACGACTTTCTCTCATAAAACTTCAGTGACATAATCAGCAAGATTCGAGTGTATGAAACAAAGGATCTCTGATTTGTTTTTACATTCTTTAAATGTTGGAAGCATCGATTCTCACTCCTATCTAATTTACCCTGTACACTTACTGGTTAATAAGATCAATCGTGATACAACTGCACTAGCCTTCCTTAGATAGATAGCATGTCGCCATCGTAGCTTCCCTATCTCTGTTATGCAACATAGAATGTCTTTATGGGCTTCTAGAGATTTTTGAACCCATCTTAATCATCCACCATTTTCCAATACCTTTACCATGTTGTGTGCGACTTCTCTCCCCCTATCACGGTGGACGTCATTTATGGACATTTCCTTAAGTCTATTTTTGCCCTGCAACCGTCCAGACAGACCCGTATGTGGATCTAGATGGTGTATGAATCATAAGGAATTTCGACCAACCAGTGTCAGTTGGATCAAAGCTACAACAAAAACTCACAGAATTCAAAGATTAACATAAGAGCATTACACTCGCCTCAAAATAGTTAGCAAGAAATTCATGTCAACAGCTCCACAATCCACACCTCCGTTCGTATTACGATATTTCGCTCACTCTACGGGCATGAGCAAAATACATCCGAGTGTAAGGAGATCACAGTAAAATATGAAGCGAACTAATAAAAACTGAGAGTCGAATGAGAATCGCTAAGTATTTTGAGGTGACTATAACAAAAAGGGCTCGCGCGAATTGAAATAGAAAATCAAGAACAAGTCGTCCAGGTCGAAGCCTTTCCCTAGAAGACCCATATGTTCCATCCGTCTTCGAACAACTTCTGCGTTCACCTTCATAATTCAAAATAAAATGGAACAAACTCATTGGATTGAATAAACTAGTCAGAGACTCCTCACTTGCAGGCACTTGATAGCTTAGTCTAGGTTTCATAGTTTCGTGTTTCTACTTAGTTACCACAATCTGCAACGGGAAAAATTCTTTTCGGTTCAACAAGTGTCGAGTAAGAGCCCTAACTATCCATCCTGACTCTTCTCAAATCAATCGAAATTCCTTTCTTGACTTCGGTATGCTAATTTAATGCCTGAGTCAACTTGGGTACTTTCAATGATTGCAATCTATCCGGATAATGGCGAACACAGCAACTGTCTAAGTTCAATGTTTGCTTACCGCAGCGGCATGAATTCATTACTTTCAGTCACAACAGCGATTTTGTTCAAAGAGAAGACCCTGACCTAAGACACTTGTTATCATTTGTTGCATTCATTAGGAAAGTTTCCACGTGTGGTACGACAATCCAACGAGTCCTCATTTTCATTTCATATTGGACATTACAAGAGTCGAATACAAACCATTTTTTTTCTCGTTTCTTTCAGCAAAATTCTATGTGCCAAAAAGGTGACGTCGAACCAAGACTTGGCCAAATTGAAGAAAATTCTCGGTATTCAACAACACGATCAAATGCTCGTCAACTACTGGAGCTACTGGCTGTAGAAATGTCGAAATTTTTGTGTGTCCGTTCTCGAAGAAAATAAAGTCCACCGCTTTTGTCAAGTTCCAATTGTTGATTTATATTTCGCAACAACATAAATTTCACAAAATTGTTTACTTCTTGTAACCACAGC
>JANTFA010139998.1:0-12343 GCA_026413405.1 Phytosciara flavipes
ATTGCCTTCCGCACTTATTTTAATTTTCGTCACACTTTGTTAAAATACTTCAATAAAAACATTGGCTGCATGGGATTCTCCATCTCTCTCATTCGAGAAAAACAAAACCGGCGGCAGGCATGAGCGCCGTCGGAAAAACGTCGGTGGCGGCGGCTTAGCATTGAGAAAGGAAGGTGTCAAGAAAGATTTACAAGCCAAGTCAGTTCGCACGAGACACACAAACTGTGTCGATGCGTCTATGCTGCTGCAAATAGCTTGCTTCACAATACGTTCAATAACAGATACGATTGCAACGTAGTTGAGAGTTGCGTGAAAGTTGTGGTAATGGATTGTGACGTTTGTTTAAGGGTTGATCGTTTTTACTTGTGGCGCCACCCTGAGGTTCGCGGACAAATTTTCTGTCACGGATGCGGTCTGTGCGTACTTTTATGTGAAAGTACGTGCTAAAAATCCGCCATGAAAGCGTTTTGTCCCAGAACTCCCCGAGTCTCAAGTAGCGTCTCGTAGTGAACTTATTGCATTTGAAACTTTCTGCAGGAGTTACGATTTACGTTTTTGCTAAAAATTTTTTTGCTAAACGAACAATCGAGATTATCAAGAAATTGATGACTGCAAACACACTCTGTCTCTGTCGATCGTGAACGATGATGAGTTCAATGTTGAAGCTTATCTTCGTAGTTACGAGCAAATTAAAACGTTGACCTACAACATGTTCACTTATGATCTGTTCTCAGAGATGCACCAACACTAGACACATCTGACATCGGTTATCAGTATTCCGCTCGTCTTAGAAAAGTGTTCCAAAAATCAACTGGACAATTTCGGTTCTCATTCTAGGTGCTTTGCTTGTATCCACTCATCACAATTAAATAGCCTCAATTCACTCTATGGACAATAGTGACCGAGTCGAAATTTTGATTGATTTTTGCAAGTAGTTCTAGGGGGTTGCGGATGGTTCCCGCTTGGTCCAATCGAAAAGTGATGTGTGGAAAGTGTCCTTCATTTTTGGTAATGAACAATTCATTCATACATCATTTTGTCCAATAACTTCAAATTTGGCCGTTATAATTCAGGGTCATTTTGACTAGGCCACTATTTTATCCGTAGAGTGTGTGTTGTTTGTATTGAGGCTATTTAATCACAATATGGGAGAACGGAGACACTTGTAACGCATTCCAACAGCGTAGAGGCGATCCACCGTAAAACAATGAATTTCGAAACTGTGTCGCAACGTTTTGTTCAGAGTTTATACTTTAGAGATCAACTCATGACTGAAAACTGCGCCCTTGTCTCGGAATCTCCAGGACACCAAAATTGCCGGCGGCGGCGCTCATGCCTGATCGGCAGCACAGTTGTATATATGGATGGGAGCATTTTATATTACGGTACATATAACCTAATACACTTACACGGTTGCGAATAAAGACAGTAAAACCGACCGGCATAATGGTCGTTTTAATTAAAGGCATCTGGTGGGCTTTTTCATTGCTCTTTAAGCATAAAATCTTTTTTTAATTTATTTCGGGTGTTAGCTGGGTGGCATGAGTTCCATTTATATATATCTATGAACAAAATAAAAATAAAAAAACCGATTGGTGAATGTGGAACAGTAGAAACTAAAGACGACGGAGTAGAAGAAGAAGAAGAAAAGAAGTTACAAGCCGAAGGAGAAAGATTTCCTTTAATAATAACCATTCCTAGTTAATTATTTGTGTATATTTTATGTTACATAATTGTAACACTTTGTTTTTCTCGTATTGTAATACCCACAGGGATAAATTTTCGTAATGATTACGAAATGATGATGATGGCGGCGGTGCTGGTGGTCGTTTTACTATTATTTTATATTCCAACCATGGTTCGATATACTTCATATAGAAAATTTTTCATTTAGTTACCCTCATTAATCATTTTGCATATTTATGCCGCACACAATGGATACTCTACAATATAACCGGAATGGGGAAAAGAAAATTCAACCGAAAATTTTCTTCGACTAAATTTTTATTTGAAATTATTTTTTTTTTGCTTTCCTTCAAAGGACATTTGTATTCAGTGCTTATTGATGCTTCAATTAATTTTCCGTCGACTAATATTTTTCTTTTCATTTATTTTCCTATTGAATGATAGGATAGTATCCCTCTAGTATAGATGGCTTAGTATAAATATACGGCGGCTCACTCCACACACAAAATAACGTTAAAGCTTTCCAGTGAAAGAAGAAGTAAATTTCAATTGTGTGTGCAATATAATTTATGTTCCTCGGATTCTACATTGAATTTAAATTTCAATTTTATGTAAACATTTCTTTTTGTTGGCTGGTTTCATAATATGGCCCAGAGCCCTTGCACACAGACAAACAGACAGAGAGAGAGAGAGAGAGAGAGAGAGAGAGGGAAATATATGGAGAGCGAGTTGTATGTAATATTAAAACACAAAACGAAGAAAAATTGTTGAAAAGTTTTATCATTTTTGCATTGTGGACCATGGGATTTTAATTATTGAATGGCGTCGTTTCGGGGGACGTGATTGAAAGCTGTGATTAATTAAAAATATGTTAATGACAATCGAGATGAGGGGCGGAGGGGTACATAGGGATCGACGTTTTATACACGCGCGCCAATTTCGTATTGAATAATAGATTTCTGCACTAAGAGCGAATATCGGTTGAATGCTTTCAATAAATAAAATGGAATGGATTTTGGCATTAACTTTATGTCAATAAGTCATGCGGACCCCTTTTTTTATGATGAAATATATAATACGGTCTGTTGAGTGTATATAATTCATCTGTATACCAACCAAAGAGAGCTTATTTTACTGTGAATCTTTTTAGACCCGCACGAAGTACGAGGGTCTTGTACGTTCACTCTAACGTTTGTAAAAAGTCAAATTCATCTGTCAGGGCAAACATTTAATGGTTGCTTAGAGATGTCAAAGCAGCAATAAAAAATGTCTATCCAACCATCCCGTCTGTTAACGAAACCAATCTCCATGGGATTTTTCTTCGAATTGTATTGACTAATGCTAGTTCAAGTTCGCAGATGAGCCAAATCAAACCAATCCAGAGATACGGGCGAATTAGTGCTATTTCGGAGGTTCGATTCAGATTTATCGTCTAGCATTGCAAATATGGAAGGGACTGACTGCAACAATCTCCATAGAGAACAATTGGACCATTGTCCAGGGCGCTGAAGGAAAGAGGCGGTGGAATAAAACATTTTCGCTGCGTGGCATTTCTAGCTTTGATATCCATCGACTCGTGCAAGTATGACATCCACTTAATTTTCCGGATTCTTGACACCCACCTTGAGGTTTTTGAAGTATACAAATTGAAACGTCTACATTTCTCCTTCACTCACCGCAATCCAAATCCAAATTTTCTCGCACTTTGCGAATCAACGAAGAGTAACCTAATCGTCAACATACGAATTAGCGGATCCACTGTCCTCTATCACGGTGACAATCAGTTCCATGCCTCTGAAGTGTCTCATTTTGAATATCACCTCTCCGCCTCTTAAAGTCGAGATGGTTCCCATTAAGTCGAGATGGTTGATTTTCAATAAATATGAAGCAAATCGAGATGATTCAGGACAGCCAATGGAAATATTGGAAATGGATTTGGAAATAAATTGGAAATTTTGGAAATGGTAATAGTGGAATTGATCGAAATTTTTTGAAATAAGTGGAAATATGTGAGAATAAATGATAATAATGGAAATAAATCAAATTTTTGATGGAATGACTTACGAAATTTTTGGAAATGGATTGGAAATGGAATCGTTGGGACAGATTCTAGCCAGTGGTTACCCCCTCGAATTAGAGTCTTTCGTACGAGCCCTCCTTATGTTTTGTATGTCTACAAATGAGAATTTTTCATTGTTCATTGGGAGCGTGTCAAAGTATTGCTGTACGTCAAAAGGATCAAAAATGGTTGTTTGCGTCATTGAAATTGTATTTTAAGTCCATTGTACTTAAAATAATGGCATTAAAACCACGATGACGATGCTTACAATTGAATTTTTCTTTCGTTAAATGAGTGACATAATACCAATACAATATTGACAACAATGCAAATGCGAATAATACATGGAAGTTGTCTGTGGCAGAACTGGTGTGTGTGGGAGTGTGTGCATGAGCATTACTATAGACAATTTATGATATAACGCGTTGCACATGGAGAAAGCATCCAACATTATTTGATTTATTCAGACTGTGTCGTTGAATGGTTTATCAGATCAGCCGAGCGATGCTGTAGATCTCAATTTTTAATTAAGAGTGATACGTTAAAATATAATTCCATTCACAAATCCCAACACAAAATGGACGGTTGTGTGTTCGTTCATTGTGATACCAGAGATGAACATCATTAGTTCGATTTGCTACTGAATCGGAACGTGTGTAATTACATGTTGCAACACACACACACACACAGAGACACATAAAAAATGCAACCACACACAAGATGAGGCAAATTTTAATTATTTTTCAATATTGAATAGATATTCCTTCCTTTGACCGAACTGATAAAGATACCGAACTTTAATTATAAAATATACTTTGTATGCAAAAAAAAAGAAGGAAAAAATTGTTCATGCGAGTATAAAGCATACAGTAATTGCAGAACCGAAGTAGCTGCATCGTAATCCAATAGAATTGAATTAATCCACAATCAAAGGATTCTGGTAGAAGCACAGATTTTTAAAAAAAATGAAGTACGAAAGACCATAATGTAAACTCAAAGCATCACAGCTTTTATCATTTATTCAAAGTAATTACTGCAATTCACAAAAGCAACATTCGAATGCGATGCAATCAAAAAGAACGGGTACGGAAAGGCAAAAATGAAAGCTGGTAAGAGCCTACTCATGTGGCGGAAGAATAATTCCTCAACTCGAACGCTTCAAAGTAGAATTTGTTAAGTCAGTGTACATAATTTACACGATTGAGTAAGCCATGACCCATGGTACACATTGAGCGGCGATCCCATTCCCTAACTGCTGATTTTTTTTAGTCACAGTGGTTACTCTGTTAGTGTACATGACATGACGTTATTATAAACATCAAAATTAAAATTATCAACAATTTCATTCGTTTGCTTGCAGCTTTTCTGTTCAATTTCAAAGTATAGGTCAATAAATCAGATGAGGTTGGTGGAAATGTTTGTTTTCATTCGTCAGAATCGGCAGACTTATCGCAATTTTTTCGTTAAATCTAATACTTCGTTTCTTTGAAGTGTTTTGTTCTGTCTTTTATACGAGATCTACTACTTCATTTTTTGTAACATACATTTTCTATATAATGAACGCTACGTGTAGCTTATATCTTTCTTTGGTCATCGTTACCATTCCGTTTCTGAAAGGTTGATTAGAAAGGGAAATCATGAAAAATGTTGATCTAAAGTCTAAGGAGGTGTCTATCCTTGTAGGTGTCATGACAAACTTCATTTCGAATTCCGATTGTCGTGTTTAATGTAATGCGATTTTCCAACTGTACTCAGCGAATATTACACCTTTTCATGCAAATAAAATGTCAGAGATGTCGAAGGTATTATCGAGTATTATGAAGCTTTTCATAGAAGACATCCGGTCTGTGGCAACTGTATCAATATTCAATATCTAATCTATGAAGGGAATAGGGGCTGGCGAAAAATTTATGAAACACTTTACTTCGAATTGAGAGACAAAAAATTCTAGCTAGCTGCATAGTGCATACAGTGCAGTGCACTCGGAAAATTTATTGTCGAATAAACTGTTTCCAAATTAAAACTTTATTTTCTGTCAGAACGCTTAAGTGTCTTTTACACACCTCAACATAAATCATTGCAACTGGTTCAACCGGTTCAATCTGATTTTATTCAATGAATCGCCTGAAAAAAACAAACCGAACCAAAATTTATTTAAGATTTATATTCGATTTGGGAGTTAAGTCTGCTAGACAGACGTCTAACGCGTTCATAACAAATAAATACAGTCTCGCTCTGTATTGTCAGGGCGAATACGAACGGTGGAGGCGTTACTTAAACTCAATTTGGGAAAACGATATAGGAGAACTATATGCAGTCGCTACAGTCGGGGAAAAACATTTATTATATTCCATGGAAGCAACGAGACATCGAGTTACGAATAATTGATTATACCGAATAAAGTGAGTTGCTATCTATAAATAAGTAGCTCACCACCGAGGAATATCCATGTACTTTGACAATTTTAATTTTGTTGAATTTTGCAAAAGTTTGCTCGTGTGATTGTTTCATGTAAATACAGAGAAATGATACCAAGATGGCGTTTCGTTGCAACGCCAGACCAAAGGAAAAGCAACGCCATCTAGATATCCTTTTTCTGTGTAAATATCGTATCTTGACGAACAATCAGAAGAAGCTAAGTCAGACGAACAATACAAGTTTGATTTGAATTCACGAATACAAATTCTCAGCATTTAAGATCTAAGTTTCAAAATGGTTGCGGCTACTATGCTTTCAATGATCAAATGTTTTTGTTAATTTCGTGTTCACCTTTGTTGCCATTTTATGTTCGCAGGAAACGTGAAGATCTCAATCGTATCACCCCATTTCCATTCCCATATAATATGGTTATCTCAATAATGAATCCTCAGAATATGTCGTTCAGCGCAGCCTTAGCCAAACCGGCTAATATTCACTACTGATGCAAACAGCACTATTTAGACCAATTGCAAAAATATGCAAAAATTTATTGTCGAAAGTTATCCTTCAAAATATTTCAATAAATCGAATAAATCTGTTGGAAATTTCTGGTTCAAATATCACGTTAATTGACTGATTAAATTCAAATTGATATGACATTGATTGCCTCTATCGCTATTCAAACCGACGGATTTGAAAAGTTCTTCAACCGTGAAGTGAATTTACCTGTCCTAACGGAAGACGACCATTATAATTTTGTTGAAATTCGACGACCACACTCAGATTGAAACTAGTTCATAACTGAATTTCTAGCAGAATGGTTGTGAAGATTACCCTGATGCTCCTTACCTGCGGTGCAGCAGCAAAGGTAATTTAATGAGTTTGATGGAATGAATTTGGAATCAATGAAAATGATAACTGCAGGATCTGTACACCATCTCACCTATCGCAGTGATATGTGAAATATTGGATCCGACTATTGTCGCTAAACTTACTTGTCGCTCAAAAAGCCTAAATCGCACAACGCACGTTGGATATCACGAAATTATTTACCAGCCCGGTGTTGAGCTAACTGATGTGCACGTAAGCTAGTTATACTAAGAACAATGACAACAGTAAATTGAATGCAATAATTTCCAGTTCAAAGTTCAAGGTTATCGAAAATTTCGAACAGAATATCGAAAGTTTCTGATAACTCTCGATGTAGACCAATGCGCCATGTTAAATGGCTCGAATCCAGCAATGTACAATGCGCTCAATGTAGAAGGCCATCGGAAATATGGAAATTTGTATGATCCTTGTCCAATATCGGTTCGATAGATTGAGGTTGATTTTTGTCCACATAACTGAACTTTGTCTTTAAAATGGCCAGGGAAGACGATATGAGGAAAAGGCTCTGGAATATGAAAACTTTCCGGATATACTTCCGGATGGCGAATATCGACTTGAAGTCATAAATTACACTATTATCAAAGGGATAAAGCAAAAGTATATTCGTTATCTTGCAATGGGATCGGTAAAGCCAAATACGGCGGAGCAATGGAGAAAATAGAAACGTTGGTAATCAACGATGCAATAAAATTTTTCAACTGTCATTTGGCCCCTCATTCTGTATGGAGAGACGGAGACGGAACGCAGTGGGGTTAAATCAACACAAAAAACTTAACTTATAAGAGAAATTATTACTCATGCGTGGTTCAAGTGGCTATTACTATTAATCGTATGGATGACATATTTTTGTTATCTAACACTCTCAATTTGTATTACAATGTTTTTAAGTTTTTAAGTAAATTGTATTGTGCATTTTGTGCGATCCATTGAATGGTCATCATCATTCACACCATGGCCCGCCATATTTTGAATGTGGTTCAAAACCAGTGCAGTGCCATCTATGGAGGACTAAAGGGGATTTTTAAGGCTATATACCTAGGAGGTCTTGCCCAAGGCTATATACTAAGAAGGTTATGCCATCCGCCATTTTTTCATGGGAATGGTGTCACACATTTTACATGCAAAAACTCACCACAGCCTACTTTGTATTCCGTAGTGAATTTTCTGTGTGGTTTGTCAGCCGATTATCTGTTTGTCAAGATCAAGGTTAGGTGGTCTTGCCAAAGAGGTAGTCGGCTGCCACAATACTTTTCATGCCAAAATTTTTACAAAGTAGGCTGTGGCGAGATTTTTTGTATGGCAAAGGTGTGACACCATTTTGCCTGAAAAAATGGCGGATGGCAAGACCTACTTCAGTACAGGTATCGCATTGGTTTTTCTCATCGATTTGATTGCATGGCATTTCTGTCAATTCACCGTTACCGTTGGAATACATTGTTATGCGTGTGTGTATACAGGATTGTCATTTGCTTGTGGCGTCACATTTGAACATTATTCTTGTTACATTTTCGACGCTCCACAGCGACTGGCCAATTTTCAGAAGCTTGGGAGGACTTAGGAACGCGGTACAATGACCTCATTTTATAGAGAAAATTCCGTTCCAATTCTTTGAAGTTGTAACTTTTAATTTGCATTTTTCTACCACTTGCAAAAATATCCACCAGATTTTTCAATGGTATTCTCCCGTCAAACCAAGTACTGTTCCTTGAACTTGAACAATTCTATTTAAATCTTAATTTGCTTCAACAATTTTTTACGCAGAATCTTAGCACAATTTTGTGTATGCTTCATGCTACTTGGTTTTTATTATAAAAATGAAACTAGTGAGGTACCGTACCATTCAGATTACATAAGAATTTCCAGTTTTAATTGAAAATTCATAGATTCATCTAGCGTGAAATTCAGTGGAAATATAGAAATGGGAAAATTTTCATTTCCCTCCAATGTTGTTTGTATAGCTGCACTGTATCGCGTTAAGCTGAAAATAATTTCCCTAGAGCTGGTTGATCGAATCAAACATAGTCCATTTAACATCTCAACATAGCGAACATAATCAAATACTAGCATGTTGAATAGAAATCCTAGCGATGCAGCAAACATTTTTGGCATAACATTTTGAGGTGAGGAATGATGTGAATTTTCAATATTAGTAATAGAGAAGACTGTGAACGCTGCAAAAGGTAGAACTAATTAATGTTTGTCAACAGTAATTGACAAATAAGTGAAATAATCGAAATATTCTCACAAATTTTAATTAAACACGAGGAACGAAATGTTATTCATTTCCGGAAGAAGCCATGTCACTCTGATAATTACCATCAACATTCAACAGTGAGTGTGAATTTGTACACCAGCAAACTAGAAGCAAATTTCGATTTTTCTAAAGAATTCTCTGAAAACTTCTTTTCATGCCGTTGTGAACAGTTCTTCAATCATTGAGTACTACTGTGAACTGAACTGAACATAAAATTAAACTTTCAATTAAATATATGCAAAGTAAATGGCAAATAGAGGGAAGGTACTTATACAACCACATGTACGTATGCTCAATGAATAAGCTCTTATGCTCCGAACTATACTTCTGCATTATTAGAAGTGAAACGCTAAGTGCATCTGGGGAGCTTGATCAGGATTTTAACGGATGAAAGCGTCAAACTCAAAAAATCTCTAACATCCACAAGAAACGAACACAATTTGCCAATACCGAAGTTCACATAATGCCATAATCAATGTCGAAACTCTCTGACAGTTTATAGTTTCGAGCTTTGCAAAATAATGAAAACCACTTATACAACCCATGAACGAAATTTGATTTTCGATAGAAATAGTTTCAGATGCACAATGTTGTGTGGAAGTATACTATTTAGGATGATGAGATGTGAAGTGGGTTCAATCAAGCAGTCATTTGTACTTTGGTAGGCATCAAATGCAAATTGATGTGTTTATAATTTGGCTGACAATTTAATTAAATCCACTGAATGTACTGCTGCACAAGCATATTACTTCATGGTCCTCGTACGGCAGAAGTTTTGTTATTACGAGCCTGGATATTATTTTACGGAGAGTTAATGAAACGTTATTTTTCACTTGACCTTCATCATTCGGAAATATTTTCGCTCGAATATCAACCGCAATTTAGCAACTGACTGACAGAAGCACACCCCGCCTGAACCAAGTTCAACACGAAGGTCGCTGCCCAAAAAGATCTTTGCTGATTTCGATAGAGGACAGTCCCGTGGTTCTGAATCAACTAACAAAAAAAAGAAAAGTCGATTTTTGTATTATTTTTCACCCTCGGCGAACTTTGGCTTCCGGTACATCCTGCCAGGGCGGCTGTCTTTGAATAAGACTATGGTTGTTAGTTAGCCTGGAGTCTAAGCTTTGTAACGATACCAAACATACCGAACGATCCTGTTCATAATTGATTACGATAGTAGAAATCGAATGATTTCGTTCAACTGATTCAACTTATTTCAATCGCATACGAATATTTCAAACTAACAAACAATAAATCTGACGCTTCAAACATTGAGCTACCACATACAATAAACTACGAGCTGAAAATCCACTAAATTTTCGGCAGAGAAAAATTAACAGAAATACAGAAGAATTATGGCGCCATTTTTGAATGGAACTCTAAACTAGACTCTTGGCACCCAAACTCATTCTGCTTAATTACACATATAAATTGGAATTTAAATCTTTTTCCTATCTCTCTCTCCCTTTCTCTTGCATTCTATGGAGGTTTTTTTTCCACATTGTGATTGTTCTTATGGCATACGGTTATACAAGTGTTGCAGTACGAAAACGAGGTGATGTTTTATTCACTGAACTGAGCACATGACTCAGTTTATAGAAAATGGTTCTAGTTCTAGCTGTATGCTGTAATAATGTGGAATTAACGATGAATGGTGCTGTTGTACTTTAAAGCACACATATGCACGTTGCCCGTATGGTATGGAGATTCCATTAAAAAGGACTAGGGGAAAATATGCAATACACCGAAACTTTTCCCATCCCATCCCCGGACCGCATCTTATTCGCCCGCATTTTAAATGTTTTAATATTAAACGGGGTAAACGAGAGGTGAAATCGATAAATTTAAAATGATTTATAACCATCTGCATTGAAGTTGTGCAAATTGGGTTATCGTGGGATGTGCGGATGTTGGGTAGGTAAATTTTATGGGTATATCTCTCTGTACAATCTGGATATCGAATATTCATTTGTATATTGACTTACGTAATCAACTGTGTGGTCATATTAATTGTGGCTTTCGATATACGAGGCAAAAAATTATAATGAAAAAAAAAATGTTCAGAACCGACGGGTAAATTGGGTGTATTTGGTTTTTATTTATTGTGCATTAAATGCAACATTTTCATGTTGTTATCCCTACCGTTCCCTCGTTGTTGGTTTTTTTTCTCTGGTTGTTTTGTTTATCCCAATTTTAATTTGGTTCATATTCCATTTTCAATGTTTAATTTTCTGGCTGATAAATTACGTATGCATGGTAAACTTAATGCTTTGTGTGTGTGTGATTGTCATCCTTTTTTGTATGCACTAATTGATGATTCGAAGCGAGCTTAATTCCCTTTGTGAATTTATTTGTCGACCAATCGACATTTTAAAACACTTGTTGGTTGATGGGTTGGACTCTTTTTTTTTCAAAGTTTAAATCAAATTGAGTGTAATATAGAGAATGAAATTTTAATTTTCAATTTATGGAAGTTGATTTTCAAATCTGGAACGCGGTGATATGTTCTATAAAATCAAGCTGAAGGCGAAGACACACATGAAAAGACAATCTTTCAAACTGATTTACTTTTTATGTTTATCATAAATAGTTGGCTAGTTTCACTAGGCTAGTTTCACTAGGCTAGTTTCACAACAAACAAACAAAAGCTCGCACCAAAAGTTATGCGAAACCATTGCTCTTTTCATATCATATATTTTGTAGGTCTCACAATTTGTACTAATTGGCAGACGATCTAGACCAAGCTTAGGTCAGGTAACATGACAAGTCAAGCAAAATTGGTCCAAAGATGAACTTATGGAAGACCAAAGTAATAATAACTGTCATCAAACGAGTCGACAGCTATGTGTACCTTGTCCATACACTGAAATTGGATCTGGACAAACTACAGAAGTCGAGCATAGAATTGGTCGTAGATGGGCAGCCTCGAATGGCATCATCAGTTTGCAAAAAATGTATTTTTTTTATTTCATTATTCTGATGATGCCATTCGATTCTGGACATTATTCTAAGACTTTTGGTCCAAAAAAATT